>ARYC01020205.1:0-13593 GCA_000711775.1 Oxytricha trifallax
ATGCAAATCAACTAGTCAATTAGATTTTATTAAAATAATTTCCATTCTCTATTTTACACATTAATTAATGTAAAAAAAAATAGATGGGAAAATAAACAGAAAAAGAAGTTTTATTTGTGTTCACTATCACTGATAGACATGATCGTTTAGATTTCAGCTCTGGTGGAGAGCTAATAACCAATGAAAAAAGTATCAATAAAAATTTATCCAATCTCTAAACTAGAGATAATGTTGTCTATACTGATTCTTCTGTAAGACATAATTAAGTCAATAGACGAAAAATTAACAATAAATTTGAAATAAAAAATTATTTAAAGTCTATTTTTATATCATAAACAAATAATTAATCAAGATGAAGTGTACTTATTAAAGGATATAAATGCAACGGACCTTGTCTTGATGGAATCGATGAAGAACCAATTTTAACATACAAAATTCTCAAATTAATTATGAAAATGTGATATTTTTTCATCAATTGGTCAAAAGATGGTCAGATCCTACTACTTCTAGGGAAATTGGAAAATTTATTTTAGAAGACGAAAAAAGAGAAATCAAATCAACATGTAATATGCTCTATGAAGTTGCTAGAAGTAAAATCGTAAATCATCTAGAAATTAATGGGCGTCTCACTTTTTAGTTTCTAATCTATTTATCTCTTAACTCAAAATTCAATTGATTTACTAAAAATTGATAATTAATTTAAATACTTTTGAAGCTGGAGTTAAAGACTTACAACTAAGAGCAAATTATATCTTTGTTAGAGCAGGAGAACTATTAATTTGTACTTCCTCAGTTATGTTCCTTAGAAATGCTAAAATTACACTATATGGGTCAAAGAACGACACCCATAACGTTTGTGATCTATTAAATTAAGGATAAAATAAGATTCTTGTTAACCCAAAAATATGTGTGAGAATGGAAGGAATAAAAAGAGAGAAAGACCAGACTTACAAGGGAAGGATATCCTGGAAATACTACGATATTTATTGAAAGAATTCTTGAATGAGTCGGTGCAGACAAAAATTTTTTGGCTCCAACTCAATTTGATAGAGCACAAGTTTATCACATCACATTTTAATTTTTATGGATGGTGATCAAGCAAAAATAGCAAGTAATAATTTAGCAACTGGTAAATTAGTGTTAGATAGACCATTCACAAACTTTCATATTGTAGCCCAAAATTCAACATAATTCAACATTTTCAAAGTACGGTGTAGTATTAGATATTAGTGGTGAGTTGATTTTAATCACAAAATACGTTGGGATTGCAAGAAACGATTGAGAAGCTTGGAGCGATAAATAAAAACAAGTGATTTTATACAGGAGACTCGATATTTCAGAAAATGCGGCACAGTTGTGTATAGTTACGAAGTTTATAACTGTTCTCAATATGATACAGTGAAAGCTGCATTTAGATTTGAAAAAGCAACTTTAAGCCAAAGCTTAATAAGCTAAAATTTTTTGTAAATAAATGAAATTTAATTTGTAATTAGGAATTTGAATTTAATGGTCTATAGAGCAATTAATAATATATGAACTCTTTTTAGAATAGATCTTTAAATTTTGATAATATCTGGAAGATTTATTAATAAATTTTCCTAAGATATTCTGTCTGTCTTCATTGGACCTATACCTGCTATATTTATCATATTAGAGCTCAGGAAGTTTCAATCTCCTCCAGTTTGAGCTTCAGACGTCAAGTAAGCCCATTCTTAATTCAGGGCTTATATGAGGATCTATAAGCCCCATTTTAATATTTTCTTAATTAAAATGATTAATAATACGATTTAATTTATAAATATTACTAAAAATTAGAATTATTTAAATTAATACTAATTTTATTACTAAATTAATTAAAAATATTAGGGTTCGATAGTTAATTATTAATTTAATTAAGAATATGCGTAAATGGGGCATTAAGGAGGGCTTATAAGCTCTTAATTAAGAATAGGCTTTTAAGGTTTTAGGAGGTTAATTTCACAATATATTTAGCTAAAATAGCAAGAATATTTAAAGATATTGGAAGTATAAGGTGAGTCAGAATATCTTGAGCTTATTCACAATTAGCAGATTGAGATTTTATATATTTAAATCACTTTATTCATAAATAGACTCATTTTTTCTACCATGACTTAATAACATTTTATTCCATTAAATACAAAATCTTAATTTCACATAAAATTCAACTTATTTTTTAAAATTTTTTGCTTATCAAATTGTGCAATTTATAATGGCTTGGCTTTGGAGTAAATTTAAAAGCGCTTTAAACATTCAATTAAAAACAACACAATCTTTAGATTTGCTAATTTTAAGTACAGGCATTTACAAGTCATGATGTAACTTTAGACACTAATGTTCTAATTATGTCTCAAAGTGAGAATAACTGAAATCAAAATATAAGAAGACATCATGGCTGGCTTTTTCGTATGCGCTTATGAAGATGGAGTGTGTAGTGTTGTCACAATCACAAACAATCATATAATTAATGAGTAAACTTTAATTAAATAAGGTTAAAATAATTATACTTAAAATGCCGAGCATAGCATGGAGATAGGGAAAAGTCTTATGATTTCATAAAAGTCAAGTAAAAGTGAATAAATTTATGGTTGGATCTTATTTCTATGTTTTTAATACTAATCTTGATGGAGCAGCTTCAAATTTCATTACAAAATGATTATGGTAGATACAGGATTCCTCGACCATCTATGTTAGTTTGTTAGAAGGGATTTTTTATAATTATATATTATGCGTAAGAAGGTCTTTTTAATGAAGAATCTTAAAATATATGGAGAAGCCTCATCTAAAGATTATATCGATTCAAATTGGTGCAAAAATAATAGCGTTTTTAAAATTGACAAAAACCTTTCTCAATTGTGACAGATAAGACTTTTGATTTCTATTTTGCAACTGGAGGAGAAAACTAAATATTTTTAATTCTCTATAGTAATCATTTCTTAAAAATCATTCAATTTACAGAATAAAGAAAGATGTATCTTGAGGTTGATCCTTTAGATTTGATAATGTTTAACTCATAGACTTATCAACTACAGCTACTTTTTTGTGTATAAATCAAAGAACTATAAAATAAAATGAAAAGGGAGCAGACTATCATTCAATGCTAAGTTTTATAATACTTCTGAATTTATTAACGAAGGAGCGTGGACTAAATGCAAAGACCTAAAAATTTTAGAAGGATTTGAGATCCAAAAATTGGCAGGCTTTTTATATGTTATTAATAAACTGAAAGATGCTATTAATTTCAGGGTTAGGTTATATTCAAGGATGTTCTAGGTTTCAATAGCATCATCAATTATAAAGAAATGACCCATAGTGTAATGAAACATTACGAAACACTCTGAGATAGTGCATCATGGAAACTGATTGCTCTTTTCTATATGTTCCAAATAGTGCTTCACTTAATGAATGATTTATCGATAATATTTTTTTCAAATGAAGATGAATTGTATATCAATTTAGTTAGAATCCTTGGCCAATGTCTCTCTAATTCGAAAATACTCAATCCTTCTTGTTAGAAAATCCTCACTATGAGAGTAAAGAAAGATGATATGTGCACCGACAAATTTTTATTAAGATGTCTCAGGATTGCCTTTAAACAATACATTTCGATTTATAGTTATCACTATAAAGTTTCAAGAAGAATTTAATCTATGAAGGATGAAACTTCAAGTTATTTGAAGATGAAAAAAAACTTCAATACAAATAACGTTAGCTATCAATATATTTAATTTAATTTTTTTTAATTTTTATATTAAATACAGATACTTCAGATTATATAGTTCATCAACTAAATTGTATGTTATTGAAAAGATATGACGAAGGATGTTGATGTAATTCTAGATAATTCGGCTTATATGATCTAGATTCAATCATGTTGAACTTATTAGGGGAATCTCCAATTAATATCAGCCCCTCAATTACTTACAATGCTTAAAGTACTCCATCATTAACAGCAATAAATCATTAATTTAAAGAATATTGGGAGTTTGCAATTTTATTTATTGTTAGTAATCAATGGAGAATTATCAGGGATAATTATAAAATAAAAAAATTATAATATATTTCAATTTTTTAAATAATTATTGAAGAACTTAATGATGAACTTAGAATTGGAGCACCAAAATCAATCGATTATGATTCGATAAGCTTTAGTAATTTTGCAACTGATCGTGCAGCTGGTTCATAACGCTCTGGTTATTGTTTGATACTAAAGCGCATCCTCGTGGCCCATCTTACACAGATTCGATTTGCCCAGCAAACAGTCAATTAGTGGAGTTTACAAATAATATAGCTCACTGTAATGGTAGATATGGTTTAAGAGTTTTACACAAGATTATCCCAAACAAAATCCTTGCCTACCAATTAAATTAATGCTTCTTCACTTCTAGATCCATTTGCATCCAACTCTCTTATTATAGGCATTTTAGTTAATGTAAAAAGTTTGGAAAATGTATATAATGGTGCTATTGCAGGGCAAATAGGAAACTTGAGATTTGAGAGTTTCTAAGTTGCTGATAACTTGCTAGTAGGTATGGATGTCTCGATCTCATATAATTTTGCAAATGAACATGCTTAAATACAAAATGCTGTTGTTATTGATCACTCCTAGAATGTAAAGTCAAAAAAGTTAAGTGGTATTAATAAGGTATCATCACACCTAGAACTGAAAACTTCTAGGTTCACGATATAAAATTTTACAATTATAACTTGAATCATTAATCTGCACTTGGATCATGCTCTCACTGTTTTCATCCTGCAACAACTGACTCTGATTAATTAAAATTAAATAGAATAAATGGAACCACTTTTGGATATTATAGAATTGAATAAATCAGTTTATTCAATTAGTGAATTAGAGAAATTAAATAAAAGAGATTAAAATTTAATTTGAGATCTCTAATATATTAAACATTCTCAACTAAAGGTAATCATTAATACTTACTATCAATTTTATATCAAATAGGGACCCACCTTAAAGATGGGGATAGACATTCTTTTTTTTTAAGAAATTTTTCTATCATATTTTTCCTATTATTTTTCCAAAAACCTATTAGGGCCAGTTTGTGAAAATTTTTTACATCAGAAATGTAGGCATTCGGGGACCGACTGAAAAGTTTTCCTATATGTGATTCCCAAAAATTTTTTTTTTCTTGCTCCATTAGTCCACTAGTCCTGACCCCCCTCGCTGCTCGCTTCGCTCGCAATTGATAGTAAGTATTAATAGTTTATTCAATTATTATAATAAAATTTATAAAGCTATCTACTATCTGTACTTTATATTGTGCCACAATATAAATTTTTCGTCATTGACTTAATATCAATTAATTATAATTATAATTTTTAGATTATTTTTTTTCATTTTTTAGAATCAAAATTTATCTTTAAATTTTTTAAAAAAACTGATTGAGTTATGTTTCGATCAAAAAAATATATATTGTTTTCTCATTTCTGCTTTAGAGTGAAATATAATGTATACTTTCCAGAAGAAAAAAATAACTTATTATTTTTTCAAATAAACCGTTCTTTCTAAATCATTTTAATAATTGCATATTATTATTAAATTATACCCCAATTTAAATTAAATAGAGATATAGTAATAAATATTAAATTTTGATTTGTTTTAAAATTTTGTATTACTCTTTAAAAATAATATAATATAGGTATCATTATGCAAAATAAACGTAACAGATAACAAATCTTCTATATCAAAGAACACATACAAAAAGTTTTCTTTTTCTTGCAAAATTATTCACTTACTTTAAAAACAGTAAGCTTCCCAAACTTTAAAATTACTGGAATATATTTGTGTCATAGGGACTTAAATTGATAATTTTGTAATTTTAAAATAGAATATCAATTTTTATAATAAAGTTAAAGTGTATTGGGGTTAGTTAGAATTAATTTAACTTTGTAGGGTGTAGACTTTCCATAGCTTAAAGTAGTTGGATTATTGGGTCTGGGACATTTTCAGGTACGAATGAGATTTCTCTCGCAAGAGGCACAGAAAATCAAGTTTTAGGCGATATCTTCCATTAACACCACTTCACAAAATTTTTAGATTAAATCAAATTCGATTAATTCAACATTCAAACTTGTTTACCTTTTGATTAAAGTGAGTTAATTTCAAATGTTTTTACATTTTTACAATATACAACAAAGTCACTTAGTTTGTGGATTTAATAATATTCTGTTAAAGTTATTTGTTTTTCATGTAGTATATCCATCATTACCAATTATATATCCTTCGTAAAATATATATCTTGGCATTAATAATTCGTGTAGAAGCGGAATCCTTCAATTCATAAACTTCGACTGTTAAATACACCTTGTTCTCTGCGTTTGAGATATTGAGAGTACCAATAGTATGCTACTATCTTGCTATTTCTACACTCTTAGCATTTAGCAAAATTTAATTGATTTAAATATTATTATATCCATAAAAGTTTAGAATATTATATGATACCACAGCTCTGTCTTAAGTGGCAATTCTTTTCCCTCATCTAATAAAAGTTAATGCTAAGTAACTTTGACTAAACTAAAAAATATTCATTAAAATTTTTGTTTAGTAACAAAATATTTACTTTAGAAGCTAAAAAACCTTCTTATATTACATTCAACCTCGAGTCATTTATGACGATCTTGACTTAAGTTTCTTTGTAGATCCTTAGACTTCCTAAAGTTATAATAAAAAAACTACGGATTTATTTATCTTACAAGCAATAATAGACGCAAGAACTGTTGACTTTGAAGGACTCTATGATACTCTCTCTACCACTCCTATGAATTAAACTACTTCAGTCAGAGAGGTATAACAAGGAAGGTACCTCCAAACCTAAATGCCCAAGAGAATTTTAAGTTCACAGCTTATAAACATAAGTTGTCTTTAAATTATGTTTTATTTAATGAATTTGCAAAGTTTATCAGCTAACACGAATTAATACAGTCAACAGTTTGCTCCTTTGACAATAAAACCTGCAACTAATCCAAGATACTTACCCAGTTATTAAATAAGTCAGCGCCAAAAAAGGATACACAATTGGTGGTCATAACTTTCACTTTTATTGGTTATGGCTAGTGGAAACATTCAAGTTTCTATTGATGGTGTTGAATGCAAAGAGAAGACTTTCTCATAAACTCAGTTCATTTGCGAGAGTGGCGCTAATAGTGCTCCCAGATCATCAAATCTTTTCATCGGGTATCAAGGCATTAAAAAACAGATTAGTTGATGGACATCTAATTTTCAGGGAGATTAAAACAACTTCATAATTTCTGTAAAAACAGATGCTAACACCTTAGTCTATCATTAGCAAAGTCTCAGAGAGATCTATTGATTAATGTTTTAGCCAGCATATCTCAGGGATACAATGAAAATCATACTGAACCCAGTTGCTAATAGTCCTGTGTATTTAACTTTCGCACGTTTTTACAATCACTTGAAATTCAAATATAGACCAATATAGTTTAGACTCCTCACTCGCTTTTTTTTAAATTATTTATTGCTCCTTTCAATTAAACTTTTCATTAAGCTGATATTGATTACCCTTGAAAGCTGGGATAACATAGGATCCAGATTTTTAAGTAAACCTTGGAATAACTCATATAAATGCAAAAACTTGATTTATACACTCAAGTAGATTCCTATTCAATCATTAAGAACAATCCTTCTATAAAAAGTAAATATAAGTGCCGGTTTAATATATCATTTTAATGGTAAATTTAGGATTTCTTGCAAACTTAATAATGATGTTAGCAATTAAACTGATAAAATCTATTATTGTACAATATTTAATTAATATCATATCTAATGACTGCGTTACTTAAATTAACAATAAAATCATATGTGCCTGCCACTAATACTTATATAAAATTGATGTTACAGAAGGTCAAATCTATCTTCCAAGAATGTACTCTGATTAAAGATATATCATAATCAGACTCACAAATTACAATGGAGATCCAAAATAATTTAGAAGTGCTAGTTAACTGGCAAATCCTCTTGTTGGCATAAAATTAACTCTCTCTCAATAAACGACTGTTACATATTTCAATAACTTGTTTTATGAGCCTTTTTCTTTTGATTTATTGCATCTATGAAAAAAAAGACTTCTGTCAAGGTGTTAGTTGATTCTTTATCTGCAGTACACAAAACTAATAAATCCTAAAGGTAATCTCAAAATGAGTAAAGAAATTATATTCCATAAAATTTATTATTTTTTATTGTGAATTTCAAATCATTGAAGAATCTTATTAAAAAACCTTTGATCTTCTTCTATTGATAAAAATAGTTTTTAAAAATATTTTATTTATATATTATAAACAATAATTAACTTAATTATTATTTACTGTTATTTTTCTTAAAATATTATTAAATTTCTTAAAGGGGGAATATTATATTCAAAATTATATGTATGTTATCATATGTATAGATAGGTTGAAAAATATTTTATATCTTGGTTTGCAGCTAAACTTACAATTAACCAAAACCCTTGATGTCTTCTTTCTGTTAAAGTGTTAAAATTATAGCGATTTAAGGTACTCTATTGAACTAAACCACAGTTTAGTCAATCACATTCGCTTTGTTACAATTCATAATCTAAAAAGTAACTAACACCGAAATTTTTTGTAAAATACAAACTACAACTACTGGAGACTAGAAACATAAGTTTATGGTTCTCATGGTTTTCTGCCTATAGATCCTAATTGTGTTTAAGAGGCATATATTTCTAATGTAACTAAAGTAACTCCTTAATCAGCACTCAATCTAATGGGAGATTAGATTTTGACAATAACTGGCTAGAACTTATCATCAAACATCCAAGAATGAAAGCATCATTTACATTACCCTTTTTATGGAACGATATGCCACGTAATTGATGCTGCAACTACTACATTAAATGCAGAACTGACGAAATCGTAAATGGTGCTACAGCTGTGACACGGATTAATTTTATAACAGTTAAACCATCAAAAGTCTCAGTCTCACCTTATCAACTGGTCCAGGAACTATCGTTTCAATTGTTCTCAGTAAATTTTCACCATTCTTTAATCAAATTTGACTTTGACAGTTCAAGTGCTTATCAAGGTACCTTGAAACTAGCTCTCAAGAAGTCCACCTTGATGATGTCTCTAATATCTTGAATTCTGAATATGTCAATGCTATCATTTTTGATAAACTATGTCAATTATTTTATTCAAGGAAATAAAATATATGTATTTTAGTACCACAAGACAAATCATAGTAAGGTACGGTTGAACTTACAGTAGATTTTACTAAGTAAGAGTAAGATCTAAGACATTTGGCATATTCGAGACTTCAACCATCTACATTAAAGCATCAGGAAAAGTGCTAGAATTTAAACTCATGCAAGGTTTTATATATGGTGAAACCTTAATTAC
Source organism: Oxytricha trifallax (assembly GCA_000711775.1). Taxonomy (NCBI): domain Eukaryota; phylum Ciliophora; class Spirotrichea; order Sporadotrichida; family Oxytrichidae; genus Oxytricha; species Oxytricha trifallax. The sequence continues at coordinate 9,415 of ARYC01020205.1, forward strand.
AGAAAGAGGATACAATTTTTCAACTGAAATTCTATTCTTGACAATAATATTAGAATTGGATTGACTGATTGCTTGATTCAATCATCTACTAATGACTTGATTATAATAAATTTACTAAATCTTATATATATATATATATATATAAAAATTTTACTAGCAGAACATAAGATAAAAGAATTAAAGAGAGCAATTTGAATATTTTTAAAAACTAAATATTATTATATTTTTTGTTTTTAATTAATGAAAACAACTTAGTTAAACCCTCAATTATATATCTTAAACTTTCTGAAGAAGCATTTTGACAGACATTCGACAATAAATGTGACTTTTTAAGGGTTAGATGAAACTTCTCCTCTCCTTTTAATTATATAGTGCTACTCAGTATATTTTAATACCACTCTCAACAATTAAGTCCTAAATTTAACTGGTACTCTCTTCAAAATAAAAATATCAAAAACTCAAGGAAAAATTGAGAATTTCAGTTAAAATATAATAAGTGCCAATGATAATGAGATTAAAGTTCAAATCACTCAGGAGCTTGACAGCTTCACTATTGATGTGAGTATTGCTCTCGATCCTATTGATTCACTTGTAGAGTTAGATCTTTTATATATAATGGCATTAAATTAAAAAAACAATCTATAATATTATATAAATTAAATAAAATTTAGTTTAACTTGAGCCAATTCTGTTTAGTTTTAGTCAAGCTTTGGATTCTCCAGCTGGATTACTGATAACAGCTACTGCAAAGGGTCATAGAAGTATTATTAATTATAATTAAAATACTGCATATAATTTAAAGTTGTAGTATCTGTGCTAATACTTTGCTTAAAATTCTGATTGTACAGAAATTTGCAGCAGAAGCATTACAGTAACAAATGACGGAAAAGTGTTTTGTTTAAAATAAGAAGCTTCCATTTCTCCAGATAAATTTGATGATTTTTTTTTTAACAAGCTAAATTTTTTTATTGTACTCTCTTATGGTAACTGGTCTAAACTAATTTACCTCATGCTATACAATAGTTGTCGTATATGCTCGTTTAAAGCTGATTCAGTGACTATTGATTCAGAAACTCAACTCACAGCTAATTTGGATAATTGAGGGCCACTTTTTTAACTGAAATTACCCCATAAGTTTACTTCCAATCAACGAATGATTCTCGTTGAGCTTCTATCCCATAGAAAATTTCAAAAATTCCAAGAACTTTAAATATTTGACTGCCCTTTCGCTGGTGGATGAGTAATTTAAATCAACAATCAAGCTGTTTTACTAATAATAATAATAATAATAATATGATAACATTGAGGTCTCTGGGGACCCCCGATTTTAAATATATGTTAATATACATATATATATATATATATGGGTCAAGCCCTTTAATTTAAATCCCATATGTGTTGTCATATGACTTTCTGAGTTCTCTTCAAGTTGATTCTTATTTTTTTGAGTTGTGTTTCAATTTGTGTGGTAATATCTGGGTTATAGTCCAGTTTACTTCTTTCAAGCACGAAATTCTCAATCTTATTGGTTAGCTTCTTAAGATTTTTTCTAAGTTCTGTGACATCTATTTGAATATGGGGGAGATGTTTTCAGTTTGCTTAAAATTCTTGGCCTTATTTGCAAATTACTGGTTTACCAAAAGCTTTAGGTTGGTTATGAAGTAGTATCATAAGAGAGTTTGGCATGTATTTGGCTATCATTTTTGCCCTGTAGTATATGATCTTCTTGTTGTTGCCTATATTTATAGTTATTGCATTAGAGAGTGGGGTTATGTTTTTCCAAAGGAGTTCATATTTACTAATCCATTCTGTTTGTATAAATTAAACATTTAAAATATCTAGATCATATTTATCTTAAATTGAGGAGATGATGAGTAGGTCTGTTAGAAAAGGTGAATACTCGAAAAGTTTTAATTTATTTGGATAGAAATCTTTCAAAAAGGAGTCTCCTCTTTTAATAAATGCGGCAGCTCCTCTTTTGTACATGTCTATCATCTCTTGTATATGATTAGGTTTAGCTGACGCTAGAATTGGGGTAAGTTTTGTTTAAACTCTATAGAATATATATTGTTTGTAAATTCTCTAGTATAGATAATCATCACTTTTGAATATGTTCAAGTAAGATGTTTTTTATTCACTGTGTATATCACTGATTACTTTTTCAAAGATCTTTATAAGATGCTGACTAATATTTAGTCCTAGATATCTAAACTTCTTTTTGTATTGGGAAATATTGAAGAAGCCAAATTTTTGAGCACTTAATACTTCACATTTATGATCATTTATGACAAGTCCATAAAGTTTAAAATGGTCTCTGACTTTTTGTTTAATGTCATCGATATTGCCTCCTGTATCAAATTTGAAGGCTATATCATCTGCGTATGCTTTAATTTTCTTTCTTATCTTGTTGTATTTAACCTCGAATGTTCTTATTGCATTATCTAATAATAATACAGAGAATAGTGGGGATGTTTTTCTCCCTTGTGAGACTCCTCTACAATTGATATCTTCCTATCTTACCAGTATAAATTATAGGGTTATAGTAGGTGAGTGGCTGTTATGAGCATTTTGTCCCATATGTCTGCTTGTTCATCAGAATGTGAATCACTTAGGAATTTTGGTATGACCTTTTCTAAATTCTGGTCATGTTAATGTTCATAAAATCAGAGCAGAATTTTGTTCTATTGCAGGTTGGGCACTAAATAGGTAGTTGTCCTTGAGTTACGATGTCGCTTTTGGAGGAATTTGAGTGGCGTGGTCAGAATCACTTTCTTCAAGTTCTGACTCATGGTCTTGTATTCGAGATCCCATAGATCCATTCCTTCATCTTCAAGATCCGAATCGATGTCGAACTGGGGCACATCAAATATTTTGGCTCCCTTAAAGACAGCGGAAAAAGCCGTCATGTACAACATCCTTAATTTACTTCGGTTCTAATTTAATATTAGCTGTTTTACTTATAAATTTGAAAAAATCAAATTTTTACATCACAATTTTCGGTATGAATGCCATAATTAGCATCTTTTTAACTTAATCTTAAGTTAAACTTTTCTTACTTGCCATTGGAACCACCTATTTAAAAGTGAATTTCAACATAAAATTAATAGTAAAGAGAATATAGTGAATTAAGAGTGAATTTTAATTTGAAATACAAAAGTAGAGAGAAAAAAGCATTAGTATAGCTTAGAGTATTGTCTTAAAATAGTCATCATCTTCATCATCATCGTTTTATTGATCTTTTCTTGTTCTTATTGAATTCATCAAAGATATTGGGCTTTAGTTGCTTAGCTTGCTGTAGTAAAAACCCGCTGTACTTCTGGTGCTACAGCTGCAACCTCAGCCACTTCTCACTTTAAGAGCACTATATCAGGATTGCTGTGAGAGGAGGAGACTCCATTATGTTTAGCCAAAATTTAATTATTTTGAGATATTTAATAAATTAAATCATTCTGAGCTTTAATAAATAAATTTAAGACTAAAATTAATTAAGACATCTCTATTAAAATTTCTATATAAAATAAACCTATTACTTTAATCACATATGTTAAAGCATTAAAACTTAAAAAGTTTTAATCAGAATCATTTAATTTATTAAATATCTAAAAATAATTAAATTTTGGCTAAACATAATGGAGTCTCCTCCTCTCACAGCAATCCTGATATAGTGCTCTTAAGTGAGAAGTGGCTGAGGTTGCAGCTGTAGCACCAGAAGTACAGCGGGTTTTTACTACAGCAAGCTAAGCAACTAAAGCCCAATATCTTTGATGAATTCAATAAGAACAAGAAAAGATCAATAAAACGATGATGATGAAGATGATGACTATTTTAAGACATACTCTAAGCTATACTAATGCTTTTTTCTCTCTACTTTTGTATTTCAAATTAAAATTCACTCTTAATTCACTATATTCTCTTTACTAAAATCATTTTTTATATTCAATATGCTATTTTAAAGTTTATTAATCAAGAGCAACTTATTAGGCGATTTATTTTCTTCTTCTAAATCTGTAGATTAAACTAAAGCAGCTTTTGATAAGGATGATATTATTTTATTTTCTGTATAATCCATAGAATTCTTGCTACATAGATGTCTTTCAGGGCAGATAACATTGGATTCTTAGGTTTCTAAGGCTTTCTTGATGGTGAAACTTATACATCAATTTTTTCTTATGGAGAAAA
>ARYC01020206.1:0-10494 GCA_000711775.1 Oxytricha trifallax
ATAGAAATACCTTCAGAAAATTTCTTTAATAAATTAATTCAATTTGATTTAATTGAATTTTGTATTTATAATAATTTAAAATTTAATATATATTTGATATTACGTTTGTGTTACATGTTAATTAATTCTATCAATTTAAATAAATCTCATCATTTATTATAATTGACAAAGGAAGTTGCTTTCAATATTAATATATAAACTATTATTTTATATTAAGTGTGTTCATTTATTTACTCAATTAATGGTAATTGATATATCGATTAAAATCTAATAGATTCTACATATAGTCTGATTACATGGTGGAATAACACAGGGTTCTGCAATAAATGGAATGAAAATTTCAAACAAGCATTTTTAAATAATTAGTTTCTTAACATAATAAAAATAATATAGAAACTCTTTTTTATTTAAAGCATTTAAATCATTCTTTAAACTAAATATTATTTTCCCTCTTTATTAAAGTTTTATTCTTTGAATAAATATTCTACTGATATATTTCTTCCATAATTTGTCCTGAGTATCACTCTTTTAATTTGAATGATGATTTTATTTTGTTCATCATAGCATGTTTTCTCTTTTACTTCGTTTTTAAAACTAAAATTATTGTGTTGTTAGATATGTATAGCGGGGTCAAACGTTACTCATAACCATATCGTTATGAAATGAATAAAAAAAGTTATTTAATAATAAAATTCACAATATCTGATAATTCCTAAACTAAAAAAAAATAAACTTTCATTATAATATTAATTTAGTAAAATAAATTAAAAATGCAAAGAAATTGGTTCTTACGAAATAATGTTTGAATATAGATTATATTATAAGACTTTCATAATTAAAACAATTTCTTATATAATAAATATGTAAAAAAATTGGAATTTAACTCTATGGATAAATGAATTGATGAAAGTCCTGTAACTGAGAGGAACTTCATCATAAAAATAATTCGATCAAAGGAACATTTCTCGCTCAACACACACAAAGTAATTGATGTCTGAAATACCGCGCAAGATGGAGTTCAGCAGGAATAGATGGCTAACTTCAGGATACCTTTGCACATTACTCTATCGCACTTTTGGGATATTGCATGTGATGAATGACAACAGACGAGATACAATTTTTCCAAGGTTACTCGAGTCAACAAGCAGCAATACGGGCAGTAAATTTTGCATAAAAGTATTTAGCCTAAATTCGTTTGAAAGTGTAGCCAAGTGTCTAAAAATACACGTTTTCAAAAATAGTAACAGGAGACACAATGCATTAATTAACATTCCAGCTCGAAAATTCTGCAGGTCTAACTAAGTAGCCAGGATTAGGATATTTAAAATGTTCTTACGTATAAATAATGTGATATCTAATGAAACAAGGCACTATGGTCGGCGTCATTAGTGACTATTGATTCTATAAGAAGTTACAATAGGTATTGCTATTAGATTCTTAAGGCTCGAATGTTATCTCTGGTGCTTTAAATAGTCACACAGACTTTGTAACAAGTTACACTAAGGGGAGTATCTATTTATACCTGATAAAGTGTCTAGAATAATTAAATTGCTTCTGTGATCTGCATGAAGAATACCAGTGTCATGACCACTAAGTCCCTCCTGTGCTAGTTACGCATGGGAGTTTCAGTATTCATGACCATTGATGCTTATTTTGGAAACTTGTATAATTAGTAAATGCATCTTCAGCATCCACAAGGTTATAGACTAAATTCTTTTGTACAAAATCTACTCCCCTTACGACATCTCAATAACTTAAACAACTATAAATTGCTGCTGCTTTGCTTATTACAACTATCGCTAGACAATTTCCTTATGCTGCGATATTTGAATGAGCAAATACTCCTTAAGTGAGGTGCATATTGAAGTGTAACGTATTGAAGAAAAGTACTGCTAACGAAGTTGCTTCTTCTTTCGAGAATACATAAAAGTGTCGCTCCTTGACAAGTTCATAAAGTGATGCAAGCTACAGATGTAGCCATGCCTCATCTAATTGCACCTCTTTGTGTAATTCCCATTTTCCCTATTTTAATCATAAAAGTATTATATTAAATTGCCTTTGAAATTTAATTTAAATTTTATAAAGCAATTATTTACTTGATTGACGATTGATTACTTGATTGACGATTGATTACTTTAAAAAGTTTCATTTTATTTTCCTTGTATATTAATAACCAAATGTAACGCTTAATGAAAATCTTAAAATGAAGCACGCTAGAAAAACTTTAATACCAATATGAAGAAAATTATTTAAACTAGCACATTATAAAGTTCAATAAAGATAAATTTCAAGATTGTAGTGGACTAACTTTAATAGATTTTAAGATAATGTGAGAAAGAGCTAGAAAGATATAAGCCTCATATTAATTTTAACTTCATTTAATTTAGTATTTTTATTTTCTTACTAAAAGTCTAAATTATAAATTATCAATCGAAAATTAATGCTTATTTTAAAATACCGCAAGAAGCTAACTCCTGAATTTATGATAAAGATAATTGAGGATGCCATAGCAATGCTGACGAAGAGATATCGTTTACTCGTATCCATAAAATAAAATCTCATCGCATTTCTAAATTAACATATCTAAGCTAAATTGACAATAGAATATCTATAGACTCCATTGTTTGATTAAATACATACACTTTATTGTCTTTTTATGCACAAAAAGCAATTGAGAATTATAAGAGATGTGTTAATAGTTGTAGGTTAAATTCAAAGCTATCATAATAGAATATGAATATTCAAACAATAAATGTAAATAAACAAAATTAGATAAGAATAAAAAACTAGGTTCTAAAAAACATTAGCAAATTTTATTCTTTGGATTTTATAATCATTTTTTAGCTTAAGTAATTTATAATTAAGCTTGAGCAAATTTTAATAAATATCCAAATTTATTATAAATTACTAGTGACCCTGAAAAAAACATTATTTTTAATTCATTAGCACTAGCTATAGATAAATTAGCTACATTATTATAATTGATAATTGAGTTAGCAGGACCTTATATTGTATCAAGAAGAGAATTTAGAAAAAAATTAATTAACCTAATTAGCTATTGTGATAGCTAATAGAATATTAATTTATACTTATATACTGAATATTTACACTTTAATATCACACTCTACTAGTTTTGAAAACAAACAAAAATAGAAACTGATAAATATTCATTGGCTTTTAGCTTTTTGGACCTATGAGAAAGATATTCAAAAATTTTGTCTTCAAATTTAATTAGCTTGATTAACACTTTGATAATGCAGTTATAATTCCGATTTCTACAACAGCCCAAATATCATTAGCAGAATCATTTCCACTCAAAATTTCATTAATTAGTGTTATCTCTAACATTTTTTTTAAAAAAATGGACACTGTTAATGAATAAATCAGATAGAATTTTATAATTACTCATTGTTTTGCAAAATATAAGTACAGTAGCTGAATCAGCTGCTTATTTAATGCAAATAACTAATTATTACTAATAACAATTTATAATTATTGATTCATTACATTATATAAAATGTTGGTAAACTTTTTTTAATATCAATTTCTGTTGCTTAAGCATAAATATTAATATAAAATCATTAGAAACTGCCATTACTTAATCTGGCATTTGATGAAGTGATGGGAGACTTAAGTTCTATGCCGTATTAAGAGACAAATTAAGAAAGCATTCAGATGATTAATGATCTTTATCATTTTAAGACTAAGTTTGGATTGATTAATGAAATGATTGCATATATTAACTTAAATACATTTAGATTTTGAGTTTTGTTGAAACAATTGTCAATTGATATTTGCTTTGAGTCTGCGTTGTCAATAACTAATCTGGCTAATAGAGAAATTAATTTTTATTTAAATAATTTTACAAAAAGATATGTATAATTTTAATAATAATGGAAATAAACCATAATTTATAAAGCTTATTTAATCTATATTTATTAAGGTATACTCATTACTAATTATTTTAAATACTGTAGTTAATTTGATTAAAGTTACCAGTAAATTATCAGTCAGGCCAACATCTACATCAGAAACAAACCTATCAAATTGAGAGGATAAAAGCAATGTTTTTTTATGTACTATTAAAACGGATATACGTCATTTTTGGTTGAAATTATCCCAATTTGCTCTTATTTACCAGTATCTTCGCATAAACTATGGCTTAATCAGTGCTTGCTTTGATTTAATTAAAGTTTGTAATACTATCAATTCATTCTGACTTGGATTCGCTTTAACTAAATCAATATTATTTTAATGTATATTGAATAACATTCTGTATATTTTAGATGAATAAGTCAAATTAAATAAAGTTCAGACTTTTAATCTTAATTTGAATCTATAATTGATACGTGATTACTTTATCTTTAAATTTATTGCTACTTTAATATTTGAAAAGACATTAAATTTATATAATCTTGTGGATGTTAAAAGCTCTGATGCAAAAGAATTATCTATATAAACAATTATGTAATGGAATAAATTACTTTTTAAGCTATATAATATTCATATGAAGAAGAAATATTATTAAGTGGTGGTTTATTAATGATGTATATTCAAATAAATTTATTTTGTAATTATTAGGATGCAATAATATTAATTCATATCCCATATGTTTAGGACGTAATTAATAATATAAATGTTTAAATATAAATATAATCTGAAGAAAGAAGGGAAATATTATTATTCCCAAGTAATTAAAAATATGAAGAATAAGTTGGCATGACTTTAATAGAGGTAATAAGTGGATGTATTTACGCAAATTCATAAGAATTTACTGTATTTATTGGTTTTAAAAATAACAATTGCATTTAAATCACCTAAAATTACGATTGTAAACGATAAAACAACTTATGAAATTTCTTTTAATTGAAGTTTATCTCTCACTTATAATAAAACTTAATCTTAGGAATAAAACTAGAAAGATTTATATCTTTAGGTTGAGTAGTTCATTCACATTCTTTCTGTGATTAACACAATTTAAGTTAAATTTAGAAAAATTAAGTTCAAATATTATTGTTTAACTTTACTCTTAATGTCTTCACTTAGATTAAAATTCTTAAATTGTATTATTATCTAGAGTAGCAAGATCTTTGGAGAATAATTCTACTTAAATTAACTTTAACGTCTATTTGTATAATAAAGTATAAATTAATTCGTTAGAATTTGTAATGCTGATAGATCAGCTTAATAAATTTACCATTAAATTATATTTTATTATTCATATGCTTCAATTTATTTTATTTATTTCATCCCTAAGAATTTTAAACTTCATTATTCCCATACACTTATCAAGCTATTAAGATGCTAATATAATTAAAACCAAATTCTATCTTATTTTTTATACTTTTTATAGCAAATACAACAAATGATCGATATATAAATAATTTAAAAGTGGGTATATTAATAAAAATTATTTGAATTAAAAAATTCTTAACCACTACAATTAATTTACTTCTAAATCTTGACACTTATTTAAAAGAATTTCAAACAAGATTTTAGAATATATCATTAATTTAGTAATATTTATATATCCATAATTTATTTTATAGGTTTTATACGTGTAGTTAACAACTTGATTACTAAAATGTATCAAAAATTAAACCTATAGAGAATTTGTATTTTTTCAAAAGTATAAAAATGATATAATAAGGAGGTTGTTAACTTCAAATTTAAATTTAATATGATCTTATAATTTAATATAGTATATTTGGTAGCTTTATGATTATTGACAGTTTTACTAATATTTATAAATATAGAGGTCTTCCTTCTACTAACGGATAGCCAGGCAATTATTGGTCAAGAGGAAGAGGAGAAAAGAGGCATATACGTATTTGCCATTCACCGTAACAATAATAAAAGTGTAAACATTATAAGTCTGTCAAAGAGAATCAGTGAGATTGAAAGATCAATTTTAACGTCACAGGATTACGCAAGATCAACATTACTTGTGCCTCTTTAGCCAATTGAGAGATTGGCGTTAGCGTAATTCAAGTAGCCTTTGCAGTATTAAGAGTCAAAGAAGTATGATGTAGCGACTTCATTAAAGCTTAGACTACAAACTAAGAATCATGAAGATGCAGAATAATAAATATAGAATCACGATCTTGAAATCCTCAAAGTATTGAATAACATCAACCCTCCTGGTACTTGAATACGTTTCCTTTGGTGCGAAGAAGTCATACTGCAACACTGAAATACACCGAGTTTATGTAAACTCATATATTTAATAATCCAAAGAGTGTTAAGATGGCGTGAGAGTGCTTTAAGAATCCTTTTTCTATCTTAAGAAAAGTTAAATCATCTTAAAAAACTTAATAGCAGTAAAAGGAATACACCAAGACAATCTATCTTGTAAGCATGGAAAAAGAGAAAATTACCACAAGATGTAAGGGACACCGATCTAGAGTTATTCGTATCCTAGGATAGATGAAATGGAGTTTAATTGTAGTTTGATATCAGAAAATTTATGAAAGTCAACTGTCTAATCGGCAGAGATAGTTTTTTGCGGGGAAGTTTCCTGACTGTTTTATGAGAAAAAAATATTTTTTTCGGGAAGTTTTCCTGCACTTTTTTTAATTTTTAATTTTTCAATGAATTAATATTTTTAACAACTATAAATAAACTTCTGGACATAATTCATTCATTGCTTGTGGTACCAGATGAATTTTTTTTAGAGCTGGCTGCTGTTGCATTTCTTGTATGACTACCATTTTTATGTCAGGCTCAGGAAGCCAAAATTCTATATAGAATTATCGATAAATCTAACTAGAATATTAGGGGCTTTATGATAATCCTTAACTAGTGTTTGTCGATAAAACCGCAGTCAATCCTCAATATAGAAGGACCTTCTAAAGCTAGATAGATTTTGCTTAACTCTAGATAGACTTAAGAAGAAAGCTAATGGAAGAGTAAGAATTCAGAGAATGGAAGAAGATATAGGAGGCTACTTTAAAAATTTTAACTGATTTCTACACGAATGATTGTTATAATTATACTTAATTTATAAATCAATTAGTCAATATCTCTATTAGTATGAAATCTAAGCATCATCCAAGCTCTATCTATTTTCTTCTAAAAACCAGTAATCTAAGAACTTTTATCATACCTTAAAATCCTCTTAATATTTAATAAGTCATAAAAATATAAAAAATTTTGAGTTTATGTAAATTTATTATATTTTACATAGATAAAAAAAGTGAAGGGAACTTCTTCCCTCCGATTTATATCTATTTGTCTTATTATCACTGCTGTTGGGACACTTCTTTAAGCGGACATTCTATCTACTTTATTTTCTTACTTAGAATCACGTAGTGCTCCTGGCAGCTTTCTATTCTCAGATTCGCCAAGACTTGGCGTGCAATACCTTTTATCAGAAATAGAGAGATGGCTAATGTCAAAACCTCACTCCTGCAGATCAATAAGTTGAAGGGATTGAAGAAAATTTCATAAAAAGGGTTTTATTGATGATGAATAGCCTCAAATGCGTGAGAGTAGCAATTATGACGATGGCAACTAAAGAAATGATTGTAGGGTAGCCTGCCCTGGTGCAGAGATGGATAAGATGGTTTCATAGGATAGTATGAAGAGATAAATCAGAGGAGTGGCAATTGAATGAAGAGACTGCAATATATGAAACACAGAAGGACTTTGGAAATATTTTGATTACAAAGAATTAATTGAGATTGTATGACTAAGTTGACATGCAAAGTTAAATTTAATATTGACGTTAAACTCAGGGAAAATCTATAAATTATTCAAAAATTTAAGGTACTTGAGGGAACTGCTGAAAATATACAGAGTTCTAGCTAATAATATATATGCACTAATTTCACATTCATTCTTCATTTGAAATATAATCATTGTTAAATCAATTAAAAATATAATAAGAGATATATATATTTTAGATATTATAGAAATTATAGAAAGATAATTGCTAAAGGCTGGAATTATTTATTTATATAAAAAATTATCTTTAGGTATTTGATTTTATTAATATAATATAAGATAAATGTCTTTATACTTAATTTGACATCTTTCTATTCTCCGTTCTCGAATGCATCATAATTATTAGAATGTAACTTCTAATTCAGTCTCTTTTCCTAAAAATTATGTATTGCATCGTTGTTTAAAACTCCTCTTCACAATCAAGGTGTGTGAGGTGTAGGATTTAAACCATGATCAAATAGATAAATTACACACATGCTTTTGCATAAAATCTGTCATCTTTTCTAAAATGTTTATACTAAGATTTAAATCTCATTTATTTTGATTTTAAATAAAAATGAGAATAGAGTTTGTCTTTTCTTTTGGAGTAGTAAGGAGTATTTTAAGTGAAAAAAAACCGATAAAGCTCTTTTTATTTCTTTAAGTGTATATAATGTGGTAATAATCCATAAATAGTTACACACAACTAGTATAGTCGAGTTCAATTATGTCTTTTCGATTAGTTTCTCTTTGTTGAGATGGTTGTTGAGTCTGAATGTATTTAAGTTATAAATATGTAAATAATTCATATAAAGTGGTATCATCTATCATAGACTTGAGCAATTAAATTTAGACATTTAATTTTTGATAAAGTTATTATTTTCCACTTTAATTATACAAAAACATGTAAAATATAATAAAAAGAGAGAATAAAAATAATTAAAAATACAATGATAAACAATCGAAGATAAACTAATAAATAAATTATTATTCATTAATAATTAAATTAACAATATATATTTATGATAGTTAAAATAAGAATTGAAATGGTTTTAAAGATAATATTTCAAAAATATAAACCTTTTTCATTTTGTGTATTTATTAGATAATTTCAAGGAGAAATTTTCAATACTTATTAAACTTAAATAATTTAACTTATTATACATCAATTATTTTTTATTTAAAATATCAACAATAGCAATAATAATATTAAGCGAGTATAATTAAAATGGGGAGACAGTTAAAATTAAATCAAAAAAGAGATTAAATAAAATTATGATCATCTCAATATAGATGAGTTAAGATGCAACAGTCACTAGTTTGAATTATATTTGAGTAGATCCTTATTTAAATTTAATTAACTAATCAACTAACTAAAAATGGAATTTTAGCTTTTTTATCATCTTTTCTGATTTTTTTATTTTTGTTCATCGATCAAGTAGATGCTGTAGCTGATCTTCAAGTTTTTTCATAATTTTCATAGATATCTTCAGGATATCTTCCTTAAAAAATTTAAAATGTGGAAGTATGGAGAGTGTGGAGCCCAATATTGACAATAATAGTAGTAATAGCACTAATATTCTCAAAATCAAGCATTATTATGAGTCTGGTTGAAATTCTAGAGAATTTCAAAATTTTAGATCACTGATTTTTTCTTAGTTTTCATCAACATCATTTCATCATCATCTTCAACATTAGGTATCACATCTATGAATTTTAGAAAAACAAGATGTTTTTGAAAAAATCCCAGACTCATAATAATGCTTGATTTTGAGAATATTAGTGCTATTACTACTATTATTGTCAATATTGGGCTCCACACTCTCCATACTCTCCACACTTTAAATTTTTTAAGGAAGATATCCTGAAGATACCCTAAAGATATCTATGAAAATTATGAAAAAACTCGAAGATCAGCTACAGCATCTACTTGATCGATGAACAAAAATAAAAAAAATCAAAAAAAATGAAAAAAAAAAAAAATTCCATTTTTAGTTAGTGGATTAGTAAATTAAAATTAAATAAGGATCTACCCAAATATAATCCAAACTAGCGACTGTTGCATCTTAACTCATCTATATTGAGATGATCATAATTTTATTTAATCTCTTTTTTGATTTAATTTTAACTGTCTCCCCATTTTAATTATACTCGCTTAATAATAATAATAATATGATCACATTGAAGCCTCTAGGGACCAGCGATCTAATATATATGTTAATATATAAGGATCAAGCTCTTTGAATTAGTTAGTGTCAATACTTCTGGGTATGACTTGAGGATCTCTGCGAATTCTTTTTTCATTTTTACCTTGTACTTGTGTGGGTCTTTGATATTTAAATATCCTTGTTTTTCCATTTTATTTCCCTTTTCTATAGTTGCTCTTCTCTACTATTGCATCTCTCAGTTATTTGTGGAAGTCTTAAGAAAACCATGGTTGACTCTTGAAGTTTTCTTTGATATCTGTTTTGTATCTTTCACTTTATTATATCATCTTAGTTTTTATCCTTTTCCAAACATGAAAGAAGGATATAATATTGATAAAATACAATTGAATCGGGGAAATGCAAAAATAAAAATACAAAATTTAATAAATATATAATTACTGCTAATTTACTATTCGTTTTGTCTTATATGCGAAATGGCCAAACTTCTACTTAATTTTACAAAATGCTCACTTTTATTTTCATTTGTGGTCAAAGTTTTTATGCAACATTAGGAACATATATAAAGTGACCAAATTCTTTATTATCTGTAAAAATGACCAACTTTACTTTTCGTGGTCAAAAT
>ARYC01020207.1:0-12120 GCA_000711775.1 Oxytricha trifallax
TTAAGTGAGGTGCATATTGAAGTGTAACGTATTGAAGAAAAGTACTGCTAACGAAGTTGCTTCTTCTTTCGAGAATACATAAAAGTGTCGCTCCTTGACAAGTTCATAAAGTGATGCAAGCTACAGATGTAGCCATGCCTCATCTAATTGCACCTCTTTGTGTAATTCCCATTTTCCCTATTTTAATCATAAAAGTATTATATTAAATTGCCTTTGAAATTTAATTTAAATTTTATAAAGCAATTATTTACTTGATTGACGATTGATTACTTGATTGACGATTGATTACTTTAAAAAGTTTCATTTTATTTTCCTTGTATATTAATAACCAAATGTAACGCTTAATGAAAATCTTAAAATGAAGCACGCTAGAAAAACTTTAATACCAATATGAAGAAAATTATTTAAACTAGCACATTATAAAGTTCAATAAAGATAAATTTCAAGATTGTAGTGGACTAACTTTAATAGATTTTAAGATAATGTGAGAAAGAGCTAGAAAGATATAAGCCTCATATTAATTTTAACTTCATTTAATTTAGTATTTTTATTTTCTTACTAAAAGTCTAAATTATAAATTATCAATCGAAAATTAATGCTTATTTTAAAATACCGCAAGAAGCTAACTCCTGAATTTATGATAAAGATAATTGAGGATGCCATAGCAATGCTGACGAAGAGATATCGTTTACTCGTATCCATAAAATAAAATCTCATCGCATTTCTAAATTAACATATCTAAGCTAAATTGACAATAGAATATCTATAGACTCCATTGTTTGATTAAATACATACACTTTATTGTCTTTTTATGCACAAAAAGCAATTGAGAATTATAAGAGATGTGTTAATAGTTGTAGGTTAAATTCAAAGCTATCATAATAGAATATGAATATTCAAACAATAAATGTAAATAAACAAAATTAGATAAGAATAAAAAACTAGGTTCTAAAAAACATTAGCAAATTTTATTCTTTGGATTTTATAATCATTTTTTAGCTTAAGTAATTTATAATTAAGCTTGAGCAAATTTTAATAAATATCCAAATTTATTATAAATTACTAGTGACCCTGAAAAAAACATTATTTTTAATTCATTAGCACTAGCTATAGATAAATTAGCTACATTATTATAATTGATAATTGAGTTAGCAGGACCTTATATTGTATCAAGAAGAGAATTTAGAAAAAAATTAATTAACCTAATTAGCTATTGTGATAGCTAATAGAATATTAATTTATACTTATATACTGAATATTTACACTTTAATATCACACTCTACTAGTTTTGAAAACAAACAAAAATAGAAACTGATAAATATTCATTGGCTTTTAGCTTTTTGGACCTATGAGAAAGATATTCAAAAATTTTGTCTTCAAATTTAATTAGCTTGATTAACACTTTGATAATGCAGTTATAATTCCGATTTCTACAACAGCCCAAATATCATTAGCAGAATCATTTCCACTCAAAATTTCATTAATTAGTGTTATCTCTAACATTTTTTTTAAAAAAATGGACACTGTTAATGAATAAATCAGATAGAATTTTATAATTACTCATTGTTTTGCAAAATATAAGTACAGTAGCTGAATCAGCTGCTTATTTAATGCAAATAACTAATTATTACTAATAACAATTTATAATTATTGATTCATTACATTATATAAAATGTTGGTAAACTTTTTTTAATATCAATTTCTGTTGCTTAAGCATAAATATTAATATAAAATCATTAGAAACTGCCATTACTTAATCTGGCATTTGATGAAGTGATGGGAGACTTAAGTTCTATGCCGTATTAAGAGACAAATTAAGAAAGCATTCAGATGATTAATGATCTTTATCATTTTAAGACTAAGTTTGGATTGATTAATGAAATGATTGCATATATTAACTTAAATACATTTAGATTTTGAGTTTTGTTGAAACAATTGTCAATTGATATTTGCTTTGAGTCTGCGTTGTCAATAACTAATCTGGCTAATAGAGAAATTAATTTTTATTTAAATAATTTTACAAAAAGATATGTATAATTTTAATAATAATGGAAATAAACCATAATTTATAAAGCTTATTTAATCTATATTTATTAAGGTATACTCATTACTAATTATTTTAAATACTGTAGTTAATTTGATTAAAGTTACCAGTAAATTATCAGTCAGGCCAACATCTACATCAGAAACAAACCTATCAAATTGAGAGGATAAAAGCAATGTTTTTTTATGTACTATTAAAACGGATATACGTCATTTTTGGTTGAAATTATCCCAATTTGCTCTTATTTACCAGTATCTTCGCATAAACTATGCTTAATCAGTGCTTGCTTTGATTTAATTAAAGTTTGTAATACTATCAATTCATTCTGACTTGGATTCGCTTTAACTAAATCAATATTATTTTAATGTATATTGAATAACATTCTGTATATTTTAGATGAATAAGTCAAATTAAATAAAGTTCAGACTTTTAATCTTAATTTGAATCTATAATTGATACGTGATTACTTTATCTTTAAATTTATTGCTACTTTAATATTTGAAAAGACATTAAATTTATATAATCTTGTGGATGTTAAAAGCTCTGATGCAAAAGAATTATCTATATAAACAATTATGTAATGGAATAAATTACTTTTTAAGCTATATAATATTCATATGAAGAAGAAATATTATTAAGTGGTGGTTTATTAATGATGTATATTCAAATAAATTTATTTTGTAATTATTAGGATGCAATAATATTAATTCATATCCCATATGTTTAGGACGTAATTAATAATATAAATGTTTAAATATAAATATAATCTGAAGAAAGAAGGGAAATATTATTATTCCCAAGTAATTAAAAATATGAAGAATAAGTTGGCATGACTTTAATAGAGGTAATAAGTGGATGTATTTACGCAAATTCATAAGAATTTACTGTATTTATTGGTTTTAAAAATAACAATTGCATTTAAATCACCTAAAATTACGATTGTAAACGATAAAACAACTTATGAAATTTCTTTTAATTGAAGTTTATCTCTCACTTATAATAAAACTTAATCTTAGGAATAAAACTAGAAAGATTTATATCTTTAGGTTGAGTAGTTCATTCACATTCTTTCTGTGATTAACACAATTTAAGTTAAATTTAGAAAAATTAAGTTCAAATATTATTGTTTAACTTTACTCTTAATGTCTTCACTTAGATTAAAATTCTTAAATTGTATTATTATCTAGAGTAGCAAGATCTTTGGAGAATAATTCTACTTAAATTAACTTTAACGTCTATTTGTATAATAAAGTATAAATTAATTCGTTAGAATTTGTAATGCTGATAGATCAGCTTAATAAATTTACCATTAAATTATATTTTATTATTCATATGCTTCAATTTATTTTATTTATTTCATCCCTAAGAATTTTAAACTTCATTATTCCCATACACTTATCAAGCTATTAAGATGCTAATATAATTAAAACCAAATTCTATCTTATTTTTTATACTTTTTATAGCAAATACAACAAATGATCGATATATAAATAATTTAAAAGTGGGTATATTAATAAAAATTATTTGAATTAAAAAATTCTTAACCACTACAATTAATTTACTTCTAAATCTTGACACTTATTTAAAAGAATTTCAAACAAGATTTTAGAATATATCATTAATTTAGTAATATTTATATATCCATAATTTATTTTATAGGTTTTATACGTGTAGTTAACAACTTGATTACTAAAATGTATCAAAAATTAAACCTATAGAGAATTTGTATTTTTTCAAAAGTATAAAAATGATATAATAAGGAGGTTGTTAACTTCAAATTTAAATTTAATATGATCTTATAATTTAATATAGTATATTTGGTAGCTTTATGATTATTGACAGTTTTACTAATATTTATAAATATAGAGGTCTTCCTTCTACTAACGGATAGCCAGGCAATTATTGGTCAAGAGGAAGAGGAGAAAAGAGGCATATACGTATTTGCCATTCACCGTAACAATAATAAAAGTGTAAACATTATAAGTCTGTCAAAGAGAATCAGTGAGATTGAAAGATCAATTTTAACGTCACAGGATTACGCAAGATCAACATTACTTGTGCCTCTTTAGCCAATTGAGAGATTGGCGTTAGCGTAATTCAAGTAGCCTTTGCAGTATTAAGAGTCAAAGAAGTATGATGTAGCGACTTCATTAAAGCTTAGACTACAAACTAAGAATCATGAAGATGCAGAATAATAAATATAGAATCACGATCTTGAAATCCTCAAAGTATTGAATAACATCAACCCTCCTGGTACTTGAATACGTTTCCTTTGGTGCGAAGAAGTCATACTGCAACACTGAAATACACCGAGTTTATGTAAACTCATATATTTAATAATCCAAAGAGTGTTAAGATGGCGTGAGAGTGCTTTAAGAATCCTTTTTCTATCTTAAGAAAAGTTAAATCATCTTAAAAAACTTAATAGCAGTAAAAGGAATACACCAAGACAATCTATCTTGTAAGCATGGAAAAAGAGAAAATTACCACAAGATGTAAGGGACACCGATCTAGAGTTATTCGTATCCTAGGATAGATGAAATGGAGTTTAATTGTAGTTTGATATCAGAAAATTTATGAAAGTCAACTGTCTAATCGGCAGAGATAGTTTTTTGCGGGGAAGTTTCCTGACTGTTTTATGAGAAAAAAATATTTTTTTCGGGAAGTTTTCCTGCACTTTTTTTAATTTTTAATTTTTCAATGAATTAATATTTTTAACAACTATAAATAAACTTCTGGACATAATTCATTCATTGCTTGTGGTACCAGATGAATTTTTTTTAGAGCTGGCTGCTGTTGCATTTCTTGTATGACTACCATTTTTATGTCAGGCTCAGGAAGCCAAAATTCTATATAGAATTATCGATAAATCTAACTAGAATATTAGGGGCTTTATGATAATCCTTAACTAGTGTTTGTCGATAAAACCGCAGTCAATCCTCAATATAGAAGGACCTTCTAAAGCTAGATAGATTTTGCTTAACTCTAGATAGACTTAAGAAGAAAGCTAATGGAAGAGTAAGAATTCAGAGAATGGAAGAAGATATAGGAGGCTACTTTAAAAATTTTAACTGATTTCTACACGAATGATTGTTATAATTATACTTAATTTATAAATCAATTAGTCAATATCTCTATTAGTATGAAATCTAAGCATCATCCAAGCTCTATCTATTTTCTTCTAAAAACCAGTAATCTAAGAACTTTTATCATACCTTAAAATCCTCTTAATATTTAATAAGTCATAAAAATATAAAAAATTTTGAGTTTATGTAAATTTATTATATTTTACATAGATAAAAAAAGTGAAGGGAACTTCTTCCCTCCGATTTATATCTATTTGTCTTATTATCACTGCTGTTGGGACACTTCTTTAAGCGGACATTCTATCTACTTTATTTTCTTACTTAGAATCACGTAGTGCTCCTGGCAGCTTTCTATTCTCAGATTCGCCAAGACTTGGCGTGCAATACCTTTTATCAGAAATAGAGAGATGGCTAATGTCAAAACCTCACTCCTGCAGATCAATAAGTTGAAGGGATTGAAGAAAATTTCATAAAAAGGGTTTTATTGATGATGAATAGCCTCAAATGCGTGAGAGTAGCAATTATGACGATGGCAACTAAAGAAATGATTGTAGGGTAGCCTGCCCTGGTGCAGAGATGGATAAGATGGTTTCATAGGATAGTATGAAGAGATAAATCAGAGGAGTGGCAATTGAATGAAGAGACTGCAATATATGAAACACAGAAGGACTTTGGAAATATTTTGATTACAAAGAATTAATTGAGATTGTATGACTAAGTTGACATGCAAAGTTAAATTTAATATTGACGTTAAACTCAGGGAAAATCTATAAATTATTCAAAAATTTAAGGTACTTGAGGGAACTGCTGAAAATATACAGAGTTCTAGCTAATAATATATATGCACTAATTTCACATTCATTCTTCATTTGAAATATAATCATTGTTAAATCAATTAAAAATATAATAAGAGATATATATATTTTAGATATTATAGAAATTATAGAAAGATAATTGCTAAAGGCTGGAATTATTTATTTATATAAAAAATTATCTTTAGGTATTTGATTTTATTAATATAATATAAGATAAATGTCTTTATACTTAATTTGACATCTTTCTATTCTCCGTTCTCGAATGCATCATAATTATTAGAATGTAACTTCTAATTCAGTCTCTTTTCCTAAAAATTATGTATTGCATCGTTGTTTAAAACTCCTCTTCACAATCAAGGTGTGTGAGGTGTAGGATTTAAACCATGATCAAATAGATAAATTACACACATGCTTTTGCATAAAATCTGTCATCTTTTCTAAAATGTTTATACTAAGATTTAAATCTCATTTATTTTGATTTTAAATAAAAATGAGAATAGAGTTTGTCTTTTCTTTTGGAGTAGTAAGGAGTATTTTAAGTGAAAAAAAACCGATAAAGCTCTTTTTATTTCTTTAAGTGTATATAATGTGGTAATAATCCATAAATAGTTACACACAACTAGTATAGTCGAGTTCAATTATGTCTTTTCGATTAGTTTCTCTTTGTTGAGATGGTTGTTGAGTCTGAATGTATTTAAGTTATAAATATGTAAATAATTCATATAAAGTGGTATCATCTATCATAGACTTGAGCAATTAAATTTAGACATTTAATTTTTGATAAAGTTATTATTTTCCACTTTAATTATACAAAAACATGTAAAATATAATAAAAAGAGAGAATAAAAATAATTAAAAATACAATGATAAACAATCGAAGATAAACTAATAAATAAATTATTATTCATTAATAATTAAATTAACAATATATATTTATGATAGTTAAAATAAGAATTGAAATGGTTTTAAAGATAATATTTCAAAAATATAAACCTTTTTCATTTTGTGTATTTATTAGATAATTTCAAGGAGAAATTTTCAATACTTATTAAACTTAAATAATTTAACTTATTATACATCAATTATTTTTTATTTAAAATATCAACAATAGCAATAATAATATTAAGCGAGTATAATTAAAATGGGGAGACAGTTAAAATTAAATCAAAAAAGAGATTAAATAAAATTATGATCATCTCAATATAGATGAGTTAAGATGCAACAGTCACTAGTTTGAATAATATTTGAGTAGATCATTATTTAAATTTAATTAACTAATCAACTAACTAAAAATGGAAATTTAGCTTTTTTATCATCTTTTCTGACTTTTTTTATGTTTGTTCATCAATCAAGTAGATGCTGTAGCTGATCTTCAAGTTTTTTCATAATTTTCATAGATATCTTCAGGGTATCTTCAGGATATCTTCCTTAAAATTTAAAGTGTGGAGAGTATGGAGAGTGTGGAGCCCAATATTGACAATAATAGTAGTAATAGCACTAATATTCTCAAAATCAAGCATTATTATGAGTCTGGTTGAAATTCTGAGAATTTCAAAATTTTAGATCACTGATTTTTTCTTAGTTTTCATCAACATCATTTTCATCATCATCTTCAACATTAGGTATGACATCTATGAATTTTAGAAAAACAAGATGTTTTTGAAAAAATCCCAGACTCATAATAATGCTTGATTTTGAGAATATTAGTGCTATTACTACTATTATTGTCAATATTGGGCTCCACACTCTCCATACTCTCCACACTTTAAAATTTTGAAGGAAGATATCCTGAAGATACCCTGAAAATATCTATGAAAATTATGAAAAAACTTGAAGATCAACTACAGCATCTACTTGATCGATGAACAAAAATAAAAAAAATCAGAAAAGATGATAAAAAGCAAAAATTCCATTTTTAGTTAGTTGATTAGTCAATTAAATTTAAATAAGGATCTACTCAAATATAATTCAAACTAGTGACTGTTGCATCTTAACTCATCTATATTGAGATGATCATAATTTTATTTAATCTCTTTTTTGATTTAATTTTAACTGTCTCCCCATTTTAATTATACTCGCTTAATAATAATAATAATATGATCACATTGAAGCCTCTAGGGACCAGCGATCTAATATATATGTTAATATATAAGGATCAAGCTCTTTGAATTAGTTAGTGTCAATACTTCTGGGTATGACTTGAGGATCTCTGCGAATTCTTTTTTCATTTTTACCTTGTACTTGTGTGGGTCTTTGATATTTAAATATCCTTGTTTTTCCATTTTATTTCCCTTTTCTATAGTTGCTCTTCTCTACTATTGCATCTCTCAGTTATTTGTGGAAGTCTTAAGAAAACCATGGTTGACTCTTGAAGTTTTCTTTGATATCTGTTTTGTATCTTTCACTTTATTATATCATCTTAGTTTTTATCCTTTTCCAAACATGAAAGAAGGATATAATATTGATAAAATACAATTGAATCGGGGAAATGCAAAAATAAAAATACAAAATTTAATAAATATATAATTACTGCTAATTTACTATTCGTTTTGTCTTATATGCGAAAAGTGGCAAACCCCTACTTAATTTTACAAAATGCTCACTTTTATTTTCATTTGTGGTCAAAGTCTTTATGCATCATTAGGAACATATATAAAGTGACAAAATTTTATATTATCTGTAAAAATGACCAACTTTACTATTCGTGGTCAAAATATCTGTCTTTTTATACATGTCTCTTACATTTGAGCAGAGTGGTCAAAAGTGGCCAAAGTGCATAATTTTAACCCAAGTGACCAGAGTAGTGGTCAAAACTGAGATTCGCTAAAAAAGTGACCAGAGTGCATGGTTTAAACCAAAATGACCAGAGTAGTAGCAAAAATCTCAAAAAATCACAGTTTTTACTCTGAATTTAGTATTATGAGTCACTTTTCAAAAATATGCGGTGACCAAGAAAAATTTGGAGCAGAGTGGTCAAAAATCTTGAAAATCGTTGTTGCTGGTCAATTTTGTGAAAAATTTGGTGGTCATAAAGTTCAATGCTCCAGCAGCACCTGCAAATCGCAGCTGGTCAAAAAAATCGAGAAGAAGTTGCGAATTCGCTAGTTTTTTGCTAAATTCCTATCAAACTGGATAGCATGATGCCAGAACATTCCTCTCTCACCAACCCATTCAATCTGAAATATTTGATTTTGAACAAATTTTCATCAAATTTCAGCCTAAATAGCTCAACTCCTCTGGTGTATACCTTGAGTGCATAGAAATTTGCTATATAGAGTGGAGTAGAGCAGAATTTGAAGCCACTCGTCAAAACTTCATAATAATTTGAGCAGACTTATAAAAACTGCGATTTTCAGGGATCCTCGTGCATTTATGCATTAATTTTAAGTACAGTATTAATAACAGCAGTAAGAGCAGCAGTAATAGTATAAGCAGTAAAAATGACAATACATTAGGTATAAGCGCTGATAGAAATTTCAATGTATGATGCAATTCTTGTTTTTGAGTAGAATCTCATACAAAGCCATAACTCAGAGTATGTATCCATTTCTTGATACTGAATGCCCAGAGTCCTCGAACATCATCCTCGCTCATGTTTTTGATTACTTCTTGGATGCGCTTAACCAGCTGCACTCTATAAGTTTGTTAAAAGAGTATGCTTACTTGCTGTTAATGTTCTGCTCCTTGAGGTTCTTCTTGATGTAAGCAAACAAATATTCGATTGGGTCGAGCCAGGGCGAGTAATCTGCGTTGAAGAGTACGTTGACTTTGAAGCGACGAGCAGTCGCAAGCATCTCAGAATACTTATGAATTATGGCATTATCCATTAAAAGCACCACCTTCTTATTGCATAGATCTTTGTAAGTTCTTATACTTCTCAGCGTCTGACATATAAAGTTCTCAAACAGCACTGAATCAAAAGCTCCCTCAATTATTTGAGTGGAGACCACTCTGTCAACTGCGATTGCAGATATCAAACCCATAGAATATTATTGTCTCTTCACTAATTGCTTTGCAATTGACAACTGCCTGGCTTTCTAACCATAATTACCTAAAATGGAAAGCATCTCCTGTCGATATTGAAAGATTGGTTTGTAAGGTTAGTCAAGCTGCCTTTCATTTATCATCAATGAATGGGGTTTGTTATACTCTTGGATTCTTCAAATTGGTTCTGATTTTGAGATAAGTCATCTATAAGAAAAGTTGATTAGCTTAAATACGAGAGTTGGACTGTCAATTGTGTTGTTAAATGGAAGTCTACTTATTACAGGATTGATCAGAAGAGTAACACTTAATTTGCAGTAAATGGATTCATACACTATAGGTGGAACCATGCAACCTGGAGTCATACAACCCGGATCCATACAACCGGGATCCGTACAACCTGAAGTCGTACAACTTTAGGGTGGAGCCATACAACCTTTGAGTGGAACCATGCAATCTGAAGGGTGGAACCATACAACCTTGAGGTATCTTCAGGGTATCTTCTTTAAGAATGGTTGTTGAAATTATTGCATGATTACAGGTGTTAAGGAGACGACTTGCATCTCTATCACTTTTATGTGTTACCATAATCAAGAGTATTTCATACTGATACTGAAAGTATAATTTCACTTAAACAGCGATTCATTCATTTGACAATAAACTATCCTAAGCTAACTTCCATCAACAACCACTTTCAATCTTTTGTACTTACTTTCATCAACATTAGAACTGCTTAAAACTGACAGCGACAACTTCCTTGGAGTTAGTTAGATCACCTCTCTTTACCTCTAACCCATCATTGAACTGCTCGATTTCTTTAAGGTCGATTACAACTTTAGTTTTGACACTCTATCAATCAAAGGCGTGAGGCCTGAATGAATCCTTTTTATCTGCTCATAATCAGAAGTGATTTTCTTGGTACTGCTCTACAGCTTCAAATTCCTGAATTTTTTCAAAGTGCTTGATTGATTTCAAGGAGTATCTTCAACTTCTGGTATAGGAGACAAGTCTTTAGGCTATTGATGCACTGATTTCATTGTATAACGAGGTGGAGTTTAAAGATTGACTGATTTCCTTGAGTTGTTCTATACCAATTAATCATGAGTAGCTTACTTTGGAACTGCTTGATGATATGTTCGATTTCTGCAAAATTGATTGGTTTCACTATTGGTTCATACTACTTGCACCTGAATGGGGCTTCGAAATCGACTTTGCCTTTAATTTACTTGTTAAAGGCTGGATGCTTGCTTATGTAAGCTTTTTAGCATCTTGTAGTCCAATATTTTATGAACTAATTTAAGGTGGTTGAAGAGTGGATTTTATAAATGAGATTGCATCCAACTCTTTCGATGATTCTGAAAAGTATAAATGATCCTACTGCTTTCCAAGCAGCATCCCTCCATACTGCAACTCTTTATCACCAGCTATGATTCTACTGTGCTTCTTGGCTGCAATCACTCTGGATTCTTTATTCTTACTCTTACCCAGAATACTATTCTAATTGAGAGCCCACTGCTTAGGAGGCAAGTAGTCAGACCTGAAGTTGCTTTCATCCACTGATATAATTACTGCATCCTCTCTTAGAAACTATGATAGCAGTCGACTCACCCATAAGCGCTTGCTGTTATAAGCAGGATCTCTATATTTGACATTCGCTGCCTCTGTCTTGCCAAACTTCAGATGAAACTGCTCCTTGAGAATTTTGTGAATCGTTGAGATGCAAGGCACTTTGAATGGATACTTTGATACCGAACTTGTCTTCATTTATTGCAATCGATTATGAATATTTCTTCCAGTGCACTGATAAATCCCAACTTCTTCAATGCATTCACCAACAGCAGCAACCAGCTGCTCATTAACTCTCTCCCTCCTCTTGCCAGATTTTTTTGGTTCTTAAGGATGCAATACTTTGGTTTTCAACTCATGCTTAAACTTCTCAACAGTTCTTGATACAAACTCTGCTGTCACTCGCAACTTCTTCGAAATTTACTTTGGCTTCAACTAATCTTCCATATACATTCTTACTATCTCAAGTCGCTTATGTGCAAGCTTTGATTCTCAAGGTTTTAGGTATGGATTACAATCCTTCGGTAATCCATGGTTTAGCTACATTCTATTTTATATAAGAGAGAGTAAACCTGTTTATATCAACTGCACTGGCTATCCTTCTTAAATTGACTGGGGTTTCTAA
>ARYC01020208.1:0-43273 GCA_000711775.1 Oxytricha trifallax
ATCTCAAGTAAAGTTACTCTCATCCTTACTATAATTGCTGGAAGTTAAAAGAAAAATTTGATAAAATTGAGTCTTTAACTTAAGTAGATGGATCTTGTTTGATTTAAAATACATAGAAAAAACTCTTTAAAGATGTAAAACGACTGATTTTAATTGAAAATACAGAAAAAGTCATTGCATAAAAATACCCTAACATCGAGTACCTATACATAATTAATTAATATTTATATGTTAAAGTTATTAGATTTACATTAAAGATGAAAAGTGGAGGAGTGAGTATGCAAAATTGTCAACATTTGCTAATAAAAATGTTAAATTCTTGCATCTAAAAGAAGTCTATAATAAAAAAAATTTATCTAATTATTTAGTAGTTTATTTTACATAGTCAAGGTAACGGCTTATGCATAATTAAGGTATATCCTTGATAAAATACAATTATTCTCAAATGTTAGAGCAACAAATTTTTTAAATATTAATATTTTATTTTTAATTATGATTGAAATTGCTATTAATTTAAAATGTTGAGAAATTGTATATGTGCTTCAGTATTTATTTTATTAGACAAGATAGAATCTTCGAAAATATAATTTATAAATATGATTTATTATTTTTTATTATAATTATCATATAATTAGGTTATAATTTATAAAAAGAAACTATGATAAAACATGATACTTATCAAGAAGCAGACTTATAAACCGATGAAATAATTTGTTTTCCACGTTTATTATATGAAAGAAGAGGAGATGGCTTAAATCATCTGACAATTTAGAGATTCTAAGGAAGATAACTTTGAAAATTTCTATATTTTAATATTTCAGTTTATATTTGTAGAGTATTTAGTTTTTAATGATAAGTATAATTTTTAAACCAAGAATTCAATTTTTTGATTTATGTTCATTTTTGGAGTTTACTCAATATTAATTTCTAATATTATAATAAATAATTAAATAAATTTAAGAAAAGATCTAGTAATTTGTAAATTATAATAACATAAGCGATTTTATTTAAAATCAAAATTAAATAATAGTAAAGAATTGTGTAATTTACAAATTTATGATTAAAAAAGACTTTAAACGTATTTTATCAATTTTTCTAATATAAATTTTAAAGGTATATTTTAAATTATCCAAAGTAAAATCTTTGATTTGTATAGTATACATAATATTATTCAATTTTGTTTGATTTTGTATTGAAATTGAGGAATTTCAAATTATAAATTAAAATATTTGCATTAAATGTAAAGATACCTACACATTTATCCATCTCTCATTGTTCTTTCGTATTTTAGAGAAAATCAGTCAATTCAGTCTCAGCTTTTGAAAAAACAATAGAGGGAATTTGTTGTAAAAAAATTAAGATAAATCTTCCCAAATATTCAATACACCATTGATTTGGACTCCCCAAACCTCAGAAATATCAAAGACTCAAGAATTCTCAGTATCGCTAGTAATCTTTGCTTCAAAATTTTAAACAAAACTCCCATCGAATTAAATTTATTTTAAATAATTAATTCAACTTTAATTAGCTTAATATTAGCATTAATTATTTTATTTAATTACTCTAATAGATACTACTCGAATTGATAGATCCTGAGGATTACAGCTTACAATCTAAAATAAATAATGTTATAACAACGATTATAAAACAAACTAAAATACTAAGAAAAAAGTTACAATAAAGTGAAATAGAGGAGTAAAATCAAGAATCACATTCATCTCATAAAAACAATTAAAACAACAAAAAGACATCAAATATTTGAGTGATGTATATATGTCTAAGTATTATGAGAGTAGAATTAGTTGATAGTAAGTTAATGATAGATAAGAATTTACATCTTTAAATGCGATTACATTGAATTTAACTGATAAGAAAGATCCAAATTTATAATTATTTACAATGTAATTTGCTAACATCAAGAATATCAAGTTTAATCATTTATGCTTTTATGAAATCCAAGCAATTTTGTAATATTATAATTATTTAGTGCTGTAAGGAAATTAATACTAGGGTTTAGGCTAGTCAGAGAGTTTCAAGTAAAATCCTATTGATATAAAGTTTTAAAAAGCGAAACTACCTTTGAACAATAGGGCATTTTATAAGTAAAATTCAAAAAACTGGTATAAAACCTTTTATTAATTATAAATTTTGAAATCAACCTTAAATTTAGTTTGTTATCAATCAAACTACAAAGTTTTTGGATTTATAAATAGCTCTTAATTAAATATATTTACTAATTAGATAATATGTTTCTCGAATAAGAATAATTTTTGAGATTAATACTTTTTTTTTATTTTATAATTTTGTTTCTATATTAAAAATTTTAATTTACGAAAAATACTTAATATAATTATTTTTCTATTAAATTTTTTGAAATATAAAAATAATATATAAATAAAAATAAAAATGGCAACTTAAAACAAACTATCCTTCTTAATTAAATCAGACTTCAAACTTTGATTACAAAAAACTTCCTCATACTTCTTCTATATATATACTCTAATCACTTAAAAATCCTGATTACACACTAAAAAAGATAACCTAAAACTTCTCTGAAATTTCGACAGAAATCGTATAAAACCAGTGGCGATAAGATTATTTAACAAGTTTTTATGATTTCCTCATAATTCCAGAACTCATATAATATTTTCAAATTATAGGAACAGTGTTTAACAAGTGCGATCTTGTGATTGATAAAGGCTTTTTCTCAAGAGTTTTGGATGTTTATATTATTAAAAATAATAATTTCTGTATATTTATATTAATATATTGAAATGTTCCTCAAGTATAGCTAATCTCCTCAAATTTAAATTGCAAGTGCCTTAAGAAAAAATTAGAGAATATTGAGTATTTGGCTTAAGAAGAAGGATCTAATCTGAATTAAAAAATGAAAAAGTAATTCTTTTCTAATGTTAAACAGCTGGATTTGGTGAATAACGTAGAAAATGGCATTTCTCAAAAATACCCCAATATCGAATACTTGTACATTTTAAATATAAATAGGGAAAGTTGCTCTGATTTTTTCGTATATTTATTAATTTTTTACATTGATGAGTAGAAGCGTGAGTAAGGAAAAATCTTTACTTTTGCTCCAAAAAATTATACTTTCAAACACCTAAAGGAAGTCTATAAAAATTATAGTATAAATAATAAATATTAATTTTATATAACTTATTATACCTTGACAAAAAGGCAACTGATACATCAATAGAATTTATCATTAGTAAAGTAAATTTATTCTCAAATGTTGGCATCTAGTTTTTAAAATAAATTAAATATTAGTTTTAATTTAAATGTTGAGAAACTTTATATGCGCTTCAAGAGAATTCCTGATTAAAAATCAACAATATCATTATTTATATACATTATTAATTTTTATTACAAAATTAATTTTTTGTAGAGTATATTTTATGCATAAACAATAAAAGAGAAGATTAAATGGGACACTTTTGACTCATAGTTAATTAAAATTGGGAAGTCATAAAAATATATTGTGTATGAAAGAGGTGGAGATGGCATAAATCACTTGAGAAGGATAAATTATTATTGAGAATACTTTGGAAATTTCAGATTTATAATTAATTTGATTATAATTTAATTTTGTTTTTTATCTATAATAAATTGGTCATAAATTTTTAATTATAATTATGACATTTATTGGATAAATTCTTATCCTGCCTGTTATATAAACTTAACAATTAAGAAAGTAAGCTTAATATTAGAAATATTATAATTTTTAGATTTTTAAAATAATTTTAGTTAATAATTTTTTTAAGCTTTATAAATACTTGTAATTTAAAAGATTTTAAGATATTTAAATTTAAATTGAGCATATTAATCTTTTTAAATTTATTAATTTTATTAGTTAAATATTGATTAATAAATTGTTAATAATAATGTTTATTATTAACTTGATCTAAATATTTTGAAATTAATAAAGAGCATTTTTCAATCACTCTATTAACAATGGTAATTTTTAAATATAAAACCTAAAAATATTTTATAATGTTTATTAATTGAATTTTTCACCTAGTTTATAAATAAACCCCAAGTATCAAAATATAATTAATCTTCTATTTGAATAAGATTAGTGGAATAATACAATTATTTATCAATGAAAACCATATCTACTATTTAAACTTATGCCTAAATGTATTTCGTTTGTAATTTCTATGATGAATAGAGCATTTGAGTATATGAGCTAGGTATTTCTAGAATTAATGCATTCATTCTAAAAATATTGACTTAATTAAAATCAGTTCTTTAAACATGATGATAATTTCTATCTCAACTGATTAGAAGATTAAACTAGCAAATACAAATCATGTCTACTAAAAAGGTTCATCATCCTATATCTTTTATAATTAAATATTTTTGATTTTTAGTAATAAATTATATTTAATAATTTTCTAAATTGTATGTAGCTACGCATGCATAATAAATTTATTAAATGAGGAAGGTTGTAGAAAATACGCTCATAAAAAAGTATTAAGTAAAAATAAGATTATAATTTTTTTTTATCTTAATGATAATATTTGTTGTCTGTGTTGAATTACAAATAACTAATTAATTTTAGTATTTATAATAAAATGCAAAAATAACTGCACATATACCCAACAATGGTAGTTCTATCGTACTTGGGTGCTGGCTGGTCTATCCAATCTTAGTTACTGAACCGGTAATAAAGAGATTTTGTTGTTAGAAAAGTACAAAACATCTTTCCAGATAATAAATACATCATTGATTTGCATCCCCAGTCTATCTGGAACATCAAAGACTCAAAAATCCTAAACATTGCCAATTATCTATGCTTTAAAATATATAACAAGACTACAATTGAGGTAAATACATTGCATTTTTATAAATTTAAATATGCGCTTAAATATTATTAAATGACTTATAAAAGTTTACTCTATCATATATTCAATTAGCTCATAGACCCAAGTGACCTAAATAAGCCAAAAAGCTCTAATTTTTAAGAGCTCTTGAATTTTACTTAATCTAATTCTAAAAAAGTGAATCAATATTTTGAAGAAGATGAAGAAGAAGAAAAAGAAGAAAAAAAATTAGAAAAAATCTTTAACTGTAGTCACTTCACTTAATTATATTAAATATAAATTAATTAATTAATTTTGAACTTATCTTATTTTAAATTTAAGGGTATTATACTTACTTCGTTTAAAATCAATTTAATTTAAAAACGTGCTTTAACATAATAAATTTAGATTTTTCCTCTATTTTATATTAGTATTAAAATCCTTAAATTTTTATTGAATTAATTGAACAAGACTGCATAATAGGAATAATCTTAAGAAGTTTAAAACTCCAGGATTAATCTATAATCCCTTCAAAATCCAAATTATGAACAGAAAAAAGTGATCCTGTATTTCGATAAGATAAGCATTAAAAGTAAAATTTACAAAAGGGAATAAGAAGATTTATAAGTAATGGTCAACTTTTTGTTCAATCCAGAATTCAATAAATATTTTAAGATTGTAGAGACTGTTTTTGCAAATACTGATCTCACTCTAGATTCAGTCTTTTTCTCAAGAGTCTTAAATGTTTTATGTTTTTTTAAAAATAATACTATTTAAACTGTATTTATAAATGACCAAATGAATAAAAAATTGTCCATTAAATTGTGTAACTTAATTATATAAATGTTCCAAAAGTAGAACTGTACTCATCTAATATAGATTGCAAGAATCTGAAGTATAAATTAGAAAACATAGAGACATTGAACTAACAAGAAAATTCTTGTTTAGTTTAACATTTATGGGGAGACTTTTCTAGCGTTAAACGATTGATTTTGGTAAATAATTTAGAAAGAAATGTAGCTACAAAGTACCCTAATATCGAATACCTATACATTTTTATTTTTATTGATAATTTTTTAATTAAATTTTGTTACTTTAAAAAATCAAGATTTAAAATTAAACATTAATTAGAATAAGAAGCGTGAGGATCAAAAACTTCTACATTTAGGTGATAGAAAATTCAATTTTCCAAATCTTAAAAAGGTTCATAACAATTAAAGTATCGATCATATATATTTAAAAATATAAAATTGTTTAAATTAATCTAAAATAACGTCATATTATTATAAATTATAAGATAAATTAAAAATGGTTTTATGTTTTACAGATTCAAGCCGATATTAAATGAATGCACTAGTATATGACCAAACAAAAGTAAGTATAGCATATTTCAGTATTTAATGACAAACTTATGATTGGAAAAATTGTCAATTATCTTTTCCATAATATCACTTTTAGTAACTTTTTATGGAAGACAATAAACTGCGATGAAGTAAAAACATTTTCAAGCAGTATAAGTCAACATTTCTGGATATAAATGAATTAAGAATTTATTCAAGCATTTAAACTACATCTGATCAATTCCAATTAATTTTGTCTTAGAAAAAGAAAATAAAGTATATAAGTTCTAAGTCATTGCCAGTACATTTTTACTCATTTTCTACATAGATAAAATTTAATTCAATAATATATAATTCAATTCAGTTTTTGCATCTTACAAAAAATAATTTCCCTACCTTTGGTATTTTATTAATAATAAAAAATTAATGATATATTGATTTTAATTTATACTTTGTCAAGACAACAACATAAACAAATTTATACACATTTTTAGAGAAAATAGAGCAATTCTCAAATGTTGATATAATAATTTTAGTTAAAATAATTAAAGTTTTGAATTATATTTAAGTAAATAATTATTACATAATGTTGAGAATTTGTATTTGCACTTCAAGATGTGCGATGCACCACTTCGGAAAATCATTTATATAAAATTTTATCTGATTAATACCCCATCTGCTACCATCTTAACTTTTTTTAAAAAATATGACCCTCCACCCCCTTTAAAAAATTGGTAAAAATTTATGAAAAAGTTGTCCTTATGATTTGAATCAAGTCTCTCTTTAAAGCAAAGTTTTGTTCTTAGGACAGCTACTGTTAAAATCTCGCTGAGTCCGTCGACTTTTATTGATACATGCTTCTGTACGAAAAAACTTCAAATTAAATTTGTTTGAATTTCATTAATGATATTTTAATTATATCAAATAATAAATTTCGACAAACTTTATTTTAAAAGTATTGATAAACATTTTTAGTTTTGTAAACAAAATATCTTCTTAAATCTTATTTGATAATGAATTAAATTATAAGCTTAAGAGTAATTTTCAAGATACTATTTTATAGTCACATTTTTATTCAATGAATCTAATATATTATTTAGTAAGATGTGTTATCCATTTTATTTACCTAAAATAAATAATATTAATTGTTTTAATTAATTAATTAATTTATTTCTGATTGTAGGTTCCAATTTTTTTATTGCAGCAAAACCTAATTGTAGTCTCTTTTCTTTAATTATTTTACTTGCAACACAATTGTATTTCATTTCAATTATTTATTCACTCTTTGTCTACTCTATAAATATTTGTAAAATAAAATTTGATGCTAAATCTCAATAGGGCTTTATCATACAACAAACATATTGAAAAATTAAGCCATATCAACATATCATTATTGAATGCTAATATCTTTGTTAATAAAATTTCTAAATAAACTTACCTTGCTTTAATTAGGATTTTAAATATTTAATAAGATAGACAAACAGGGTATTTTTTGTACTTTTTCTTCAAATTTTAAAAAACTTTAATCTATAGTGCTAATATCTTTGCGAAACCTTTATTTTGCTATTTTGTTGCATTAAGAGAAATTGGTAACTTGATAAGTTTTAAATGAATTTAAAAAAAATTAGATTTTAAATAAAGGGAAGATAAAGCATATCTCAATTGATAAGGAACAAGGATTAAAGACATAAGTTAGGAACGCGAAGTAATGAGGCCTTATACCATATGTTCTGAGTTCGAATCTCAATAAATTTAGTTTGATATTTAATATTATAAATTAGCTGATTAATTTTGGTATAATAAGTTTTATGGTCTTAATTAATTTCTCTACCTTTTCTTAAATTCATTTAATATTTTGGGATTTTCTATTACAAATTATATTTATATTGAGTAAATATAAAAATGAATTAACTATTTATCATTTACATGATTTATAACAATTATATGTCATGATTTAAATTCATATTTTTGTTCATTTATTAATTAAAATTTGAGAAGACGGTTTGTTTACAAAAGTGATATAATTTTTACTAAATATTTTAAAGAATTATTGAGAAAGAAAACGAAGAGTTAAAATTACTTTTAAAATAAAATTTGTGGAAATTTATGAATAGATATTATTAAAATAATATAAAGGAAACTCAAAACAAATTAATTTGATATTTATTCCTATAGAAGCATTTAATAATAAGACTCGTCAGACTCAGTGATGCTTAGCAAATAATATAATAAATAACAGCAGCTGTCCGCTGATCAAGATTTTTCTCTAAGAGTGAGAGCATGATTCGAAGCATTAAATATTTTTTTCATAATTTTTACAAATTTTATAATAAGGGGGTGGGTAAGGTAATATTTTTTATTGGGGGGAGGGGTCTCGGTCAGATCAAATAATTTTCAATTTGTTTTTTAAGAAAAATTATTTGTTTTTAAATTATTATAATAATATCAAGTCGATGATAAAATACGACAACTATCAGTACGACAAATTCAAGGTAGGCAGGGATTATCCACAATTCTTTCTTATATATAAAAGAGAGGGTGAATTAGTTCATGTAAGAGTTAAGAAGTATTATTGATTTTAGTCCAAATCAATTATTTAGAATTTACTTAAATTTCTTTATTGATTTAATTTTGAAATAATAAATCTCTTTAATTTCATTATCAAATCATTATATTAAATTGATAAAGTCCAAATATTCTTTGTAGAGTATTATATAAATTATAAAATTTATTTTAATTAAGAATCTACATGAGCAGATAACAAAAAAAAATATATAGTAATACTCTCCACATGGTTGATCTATTTACTCTTATGATAAATGGCCAAAATATATTTAATACCTCTTATATTAAAAAAAAGGATTAATCCCAAGTCATATTTCATAGTATTCATATTTGTGAAAAATTACTGGCATAAAAATATGATACATCATATTAAATTGTCATATTTTTAAAAGATAAAAATAAATTAATTTATATTTTAATATATTTATATTATAAAGGGAATAACTAAATATAAAAGAAAAAAACATTGAAATTCTATTCTTGTCTCAAAAGATCATACTAAAATAGACAATAATTATATATTTAAACCTAATAAATTAATTAAGTTATTTTCTCAAAAAATATACAAAGGTCTTCACTTTTGCCCCATCTGGGAAATCAAAATACATTCACTGATAGGTTTTAAATCATAAATAAAGAGATTTTATTGTGAAAAAAGTGAAGAATATTTTTGATGAAATTTAGTACACAATTGACTTGGATTGCCAAAACGATTTTACTAAATAGATTGCCAGGATTCTCAATCTTCTAATTCTAAATGCTTAAAGATCTCCAACAAGACAACTGACAAACTAAACTAAATAGTAAATAATTAAAGAAGTGGGTTCTTTTCAATGAATTTATTACCAAAAAAATCAAACAATAGATATTTAAAATGGATAAAATTAAAATAATTTTTCTAAACATCATCTTTGCTTTTTCCAATTAAATTTTAATATTTATTTTTAATTAAAAGAAGCTATTGGCATAATTTTTTACTCTTTAATAGATCCAAGCAATCCATGTAAAAAAAATCCTCAATTTAATATATGCAACCTAAATAATTAAAGACAAAGAAGAAGTAGTAAAAATTGAGAAAAAATAGATTTTGAATAAAAAATATTTTAAATCAAGAGCAAGAGAACAACTTTTTTTAATTAAAATTAAACCACCTTTACTTCAGCACAACCAGATTAATGCTAAATGAACTCTCCTTGAAATATTTTTCACTTTTATGCTCAGAATTTCTGGCTTGATCAGGATCAGGATAAGATAAGCTTTTAAGCCTTATAAATGGAATCTTGAAAAATCTGATAAATAAATCACCAAAATTTCAAGGCATTGTAGCATGAGCCTACCCACGTGTGCACAGCAGATTCTTGGCTAAAAGTAAAAATTGACTGTAAAATATCTGGAAATTTAAATAATAATAATTTTTTAAAGATTTAGTAAATTAAATTAAGAGTTAAATTTAATCGATATTTTAATTTTACTTGCCACTACTTTTTTAATTCCCTTAATTCGGTTTCATTTTTTACTTAATATATCTTAAAGTTAAATATTTATTTAATTTTCATTCGTCGATTGGATTAAGAATTATCATTGGGGTTTTAATAAGAATATAATTTATTTTTAAAAAAATGCTATAAAAAATATAATACATTTTATAGGGAATACTTTTTATTAAAAAAATCTTTCGCTTATCCACTTTTAAAATATGAAAGGGAAGAGGTTTAACTCTACTAAAAACTAAGAAATTTGTATTATAATCTGAAAGCTATGTATATTTATGATTTTAAATATTTTAGTTTATAATTTTAGCTTTTTAGGTTCTATTAAAAAGTATAGTTTTGGATATTAACCATTTAATTTTATATCCTAATTTATTTTTCAGGAATTTTAAATATTAAAATTGCATATTAAAAATATATCAAATCTAAAGTAAAAACAAAAATATATTAAGTATGCTTGAAAAATAAAATTTTGAATAAATTTTAATTGTCAAGGTAATATTTGTTGTTTTTGCTGAAATATATATAGCGAATCAATTTTATTGCTAAAAATAAAATAAAAAAATGTAAAAATAACTGCACATCTACCCAACAATAATAGCTTTATCGTACTTGGGAGCTGGCTGGTCCATCAAATCTCAGCTTTTAAACCGTTAACAAAGATAATTTGTTCTTAAGAAAGTGCAAAGCCTCTTCCCATAAACTTAATACATTATTGATTTGCATCCCCAGTCAGGCTGGAAACTTAATGAATCAAAAATTCTAACCATTGCCAATAATTTATGCTTCAAAATATATGATAAGACTACAATTTAGGTAAATATATTAGCTTAATTATAAATTTAAATATTTTCATTCATACTATACAAAAAACTTACAAAGGTTTACTCTATCAATTATTCAATTCGCTCATAAATCCAGAGGACCCAAATAAGCCAAAAAGTATAAGTTTTAAAGAGCCTTAGAAATTCACTTAACTTTAGTTTAAAATGGTAAATAAAAAATTTGAAGAAAAAAAACAATTATAAATGACAAATAATTGTAATAGCATCTCTTAATTTAATCAAAATTATATTTAATAATTTTTTTTACTTTTTTACTTTAAATTAAAGGCAAATATGCTTAATTCATTATTTATTAATGTTTAAAATGTGATTAAAACTAGTTTAATAATGGTTTAATCCTACACATAAAAAATATTAATATTTGCTTTACTTTAAATATATAAACTAAATCTATATATTTTTTATACTTAATTGAACAAGACAAAATCATAGCAATAATCTAAATAAGTTCAAAACTCAAGTATTAATCTGTAGTCCCTTTAAAATCCAAATTATGAATAGAAAAAAGTGATTCTTTATTTCAATAAAATAAGCAATTAAAGTAAAATTTAATAGAGTGAAAAGAAGGACTTATAAGAATTGGTCAGCTTAATGTTTAATCCAAAATTCAATGAATATTTTTAAATTGTAGAGACAGTATTTGTAAATTCAGATCTAACCATAGATTCAGTCTTTTTCTCAAGAGTACTAAATGTTTTGTATTTTTTAGATAAAATGAAATTTACTCAGCATTGAAATATTCACTAAAAAAAGAATATATTGCATTAAATTTTTTGAATTAATTTAATAAAATGTTCCAAAAGTAGAACTGTACTCTTCTAAAATAGATTGCAAAAATTTGAACTATAAATTAGAGAATATAGAGTCTTTGAATCAATAAGAAGGCTCTTTCTTAGATTAAGATTTAAAGCAAAAATACTTTTCTAGCGTAAAAAGTTTGATCTTGGTGAATAATGTAGAAAAAAGTATAGCTATAAAGTACCCCAATATCGAATACCTATACATTTCTCAATAAAATTATCAATTAATTTCCAATAAATAATGTTCCTTAATATTTATTTTTTACATTAATGAGAAGAAGCGTGAAGACAAAAAGCCTCTACATTTTGGTCCTAAAAAATGTGCTTTTCCAAATCTAAAAAAGGTTCATAATAATTAAGGCATTAAATTATAAATGATAGTTTAATTTATTTATACTTAGACAAGAGGGCAACATTAACAAATATAGAAAATGTCAAAAGGAAAATTGAGTAATTCTCAAATGTAATACTAAAAAATATGAAGTTAAATATTTATAATGTCTCAATTATTTATAAAAAGAAATATCTATTAAAAAATGTTGGAAATGTGCATTTGATCTTCAAGCTTACTGATGCATCACTTTGGTAAATCATTTAATCATAATGTTTTATTTAATTTAGAAAAGTATATTTTCCCTTACAAATATTTATAATAATATCAATGCATATATAAAACACGACTACTACCAATATGACAAATTTAAGATTGGCCAAAAGCACCCACAATTTTTTCTTATATATAAAAGAAAGAATGATGGCTTAGTTTATGTCAGAATAATGAAGTATAATTGATTATAAACGGAAGAGAGAATTTTAATTTAACCTAATTTTCATTATTAATTTACTTATTAAAGAATTCAAAAATTCACAACTATTGGTAAAAGTATTTTTAAAATTACTAACTTAAAAAAATTCTGTGGAAAAATATAATAAATTTTAATATTTTTAATTAAAACTACAGCCAATTAAAAGCCTTAGATATATAAAAAAAGAGTGTCTATGCATACCTGATTTTATAAAACTTAATTTTTTAACTTACCAAGAAATTATTTGCTATTTTCAAAGTTTTAAAAAAAAGTTATCATTTAAAGTCATCCCTTAATAATTATACTTATTTAAATATTAAGGCATTATCAAATTACTAATCTTTTGAGTAGTCAAAATTATTTTTTAAAAAATAACTAATTTTAATGTTATTATATATAACAAGTATCGATTCGAGAGAAACTAGATTAAAAAAGATTTTTCCGATTCTTTCTTTTTTCGATAAATAAGATCAAAATTGATAAATTGAGTATATTTTAAAACTAATAAAATCAATAGTTTTTATTTTCTCTAAGAAATGTAAAAGAATCTGCACATTTACCCCACGTTTATCGTACTTTCATATCTAGGAGTGAACCAATCCATTCAGTCCTAGCTTTTAAATCATTAACAAAGAGATTTCATTGTGAAAAAAGTGAAAAATATATTTGATGAAATTTAATACACAATTGACTTGGACTGCCACAACATTTTCACAAAATAATATACCAGGATCCTCAATCTTTCTAATTCTATATGCTTGAAGATTTCTAGTAGTGCTTTCATGAGGAGACACCATAAATTTAATAACATAATTAATTTTCATATTTTAAATACTTACCAATATCCAAATTAATTAATTTTTTTAAGTTATATAGAACTTCGATCGTGATTCTAAAGTATCTAATGAACCATATAATTATATCTTAATTAAAAATCTATTGTCATAAATGAATAAATAAACAAAAATTTATCTTGTATAGGTTTTTTTTTACATTTAATTGTGTTTAACTATGATTCTTACTCAAATCTTATATATTGATATCAAATTAGCATATATTGCATAAAAATTAAATTTTTAATGGTATTTGCAGTAATTTTTAATTAAATTACAGCTGAATAAAGAACGTATCATAGTCAAAAAAACAATTAAATGTAAAAAAACCTATACAAGATAAATTTTTCTTTATTTAATCATTTATAACAATAGATTTTTAATTAAGATATAATTATATGGTTCATTAGATACTTAGAATCACGATCGAAGTTCTATATAACTTAAAAAAATTAATTAATTTGGATATTGGTAAGTATTTAAAATATGAAAATTAATTATGTTATAAAATTTATGGTGTCTCCTCATGAAAGCACTACCCAAGATTTCCAACAAGACTACTCTCAAACTAAACTAGAAAGTTATTTAATTTAGAAGTGGGTTCTTAAAGATAATAATTATTTCAGAAATATATTTTCTTAAAATAAATTGATTAATGAAATATAAAGTAGTATAAAATTGGATGCATTTAAAAATTTATCTTTATTCATAAGCTGTATTTCAAAGCTTCTCTTAATTTTTTTAAAACATTAGGTGCTCAAAATAAATAATGAATATATTTAAACCAAATCTTTGCCTTGCCATAAAATTTGAAATTGTAATTTTTTTAAAATTATAGCAGTTTATTATCAAAGTTTTTGAATCTATTAATCGATCCAAACGATCCATGTAAACCCTCAAGTTAATCTCAGTAATCTAAACAATTAAAGAAAAAGGATAAATAGAAAAGATTGAGAAAAAATATAGTTTTTGATGTATAAATTCTTGAACCAAGAGAAGAAGAACAACTTTCTTAATTAAATTAATCCACTTATACTTCAACTCAACCAGATTAATGCTAAATATATACATAATTAAGCACTTAATAGTATTCATAAAGTTAAAATGCAGAACAACAAGAAAAATAAATTTATGAATAAAAAACTATAGTTCTATATTTCTATGGTCTAGATGCAGATAATTTGATATAAAATCAAGAAAGGGCAAAAATTGAAGAATTAGTGGAATTAATGTTTGATCAGAAATATAGTCGATATTACAAAATAGTTAAAACTGCGTTTTTTTAGACTCATATAGTAGTAGATACAGTATTTTTTCAATAAGTCTTAGATGTTATACATAAAATTTAAATATTTTAAGGTTTCTGTAGAAATTTAAGTTCAAGTTTTTATTCATTCATAAAATACCATAATAAAAAAATATTTTATTATAAAATGTGAAAGAAGTTGAGATTATTTCTTCAAAAGTAGAATGCAATAATAAATTCTTAAGATTCAAAAATGTAGAAAGTTTAACTTTAAAAGAAGGAACTATTCTATAATAAATTTTAAAGTAAAAGCCCTTTGAAAAAATAAAGAGATTGACTTTGATTAATTGTGGAGAAAATAGTGTTTTCTAGAAATACCCCAATATCGAATATCTATACATTAAATTATTTGTTTTTATTAAGAATTATAGCGATTATTTCAATTAAATATTTTTTAAAAAAAAAAACATCACAGAATAATAGAATGAAGGGAATAAGAGATTAGTTTTAGGTCCAAAAACTTTACTTTTCCCTAAACTCAAGGAAGTGCATAACATAATATAATTTTTATAATAATTTATTGAAATTATTTAGTAATATTTGGATAAGAGAGGGACGAAATCAAGTTTAGAAATAATCTTAGATAGAATAGAAAACTTCAGAAATGTTTAAATAATATATAAAATTCGCTATAAAATAAATAATTAAATAAAGTGGATTTAATGTTGATAACCTATATATGAACTTTAAGCTATATGAAGTTTCATTAACAGATATTTATATCTTTAAATAAAATGAAATCGTTTGTATATAAAATAGTTAAAAAAATTATATTTAGATATTAAGGCTTATCTTAGATATGATAGCTATCACTATGCTTAATTTAATATTATTTTTAATTTTATGATAAGTTCAAGGGATAATAATATAAGAATGAGATGTTCTTAATATATGAGAGAAAAGGTGATGGGAAAAATATTGTAAGAGTCAAAAAATACTACAAATGATCTTATTTTCAATTTTAACTTGGCTAAATATTCTTTTTATTTTAAATCTTAAATTTTAAAAAAAAAATAATTACTATCAAATTTTAAGCATGTGAGAAAAACAAACAAATATTATTGAATGTAAGAATTTAAAAATTATAGAGCACATACTACTTTAGATCTCATTAATTTTTAATATTTTTCATTGTCCATCATTTAATTAAGGAATTTCATGAGCTATTTTTACTCTTTATGGAATTGCTTCATCAAAGGCTTTGCTCCAATCTTTTGATTCCTTATAAATCATCAGAATTGAAACTACTTAATTAATACTAAGAGCTTTCTTAATAACCTTTTCTTTGCAAAATTCCTCAATAGGTAACCTCCTGGCTTCAATTTAATATTAATTTGATTACAATAATGAAGCGTATTTTATCACTGTTCTATCTATAAGTCCTCCTATAATGAAGTTTGTTGAATCATCAAAATCTAAAAGCGGTTCTTTTGCGTCTGGACTAAGATAAAATGTTTTATTCCAGTCAATTGAAAATTTGGTGCTATTTACATCATGATTTAAATCATTTTTCATTTCCTCAATCCTTTCAATGAAACTTTCCTTCAAATAAGTTTCATGGTATATAATACCCCAAGACTCATAGCTTCTAGCTTTAAGTCCCTCTATAGTTTAATATTCATTCAAATTTACTATATGCAAAGCCATTGGATCATTGTATTTCCTTAGCTCATAAACACTCATATTTATCTGAGAACTCAAACTTTTCTTCTCTATTTAGCTCATTTAATCGCTATAAGCCAAATCTACTATTATTTTACCAGTCTAATCGTTTTAACAAGCC
This sequence comes from Oxytricha trifallax, assembly GCA_000711775.1. NCBI lineage: Eukaryota > Ciliophora > Spirotrichea > Sporadotrichida > Oxytrichidae > Oxytricha > Oxytricha trifallax. The sequence continues at coordinate 16,586 of ARYC01020208.1, forward strand.
AATTTCAATCGTAAAGCACCCTCCTTACTTTATTTCTTCTTTTATTTAATAGCTTAAGTTTTTTATTCTTCAGTTAAATCACTGTCTAACTAGCTTATGAAATTCTGAATCTTCTTTGCTTGCTTATCTTTTCTTGAATTTAGTTGATTTTACAATTTATATTCTTGGCATTTATCTCTTGCTCTCTATTTCTTCTGAGCTTTTGTTAATTGATTTGATTTCTTATCATTAATTCTCTAAATTTCATCTTATTAATAAACATTCAGAACAAGTGAGTCTAGATTACCAATCATTTCACTCTCATCAAATGAGACTTAACTCAATTCAAAATGCGATTTGTTTTAATCGATTGATTCCATTTTAGATTAGTTTATTTGATATTACTGAATAATAACATCCTAATAATTATTTTACATTTATAATACAAATAAGTCTGAAAAGAAATTGGATGCTTAACTAATTCATAATCTACTCTAAATTGCTGATTTCTTCTAATGCAAAATAGCTATTGAATACTGTATTCAAAATCTTGAAATATAATAACACTTCATAATTTAATTTTATTTATTATTTTTTTTATTCTTTATCATAAAATGATCTATTAAAATCATTTTATTATAAACAAAGACAACGCCTTAGTAAACATTAGGGAGGCTTTAAAGAAAATTCAAAATTGCCAGCAACAAAATAACCTAGCTTGCAAAGATTGCTGGTTCTCACTCGTATAAAAATCAATCGTAGTAGCTGGGAAATATTTCTAAAGCGAAGCAGACATTGAGAAATTATTGGAACTTAATAATAAATATGTCACTAAGGAAGTACTAGAGAGATCAATCAGAACTTAAATTCTAAATGGAATTAATTAGAGTAGTGTATTTGAAAGAAGCTTGAAAATATTAAGTTAAGGTAGAAACTTAGCTGAAGTAAGTTAAGAGGGGGATAGTGTTGAGATTTTAAAGTACTTTTTGAATGAAAACAAAGCTAGACTTTAGCAAATTTAAGAAAAAAAGAAGTCTTATATAGATTGGAAAGTCAATCTCAAACCTTTATAGAACTCTTACAAATCAGATCCTGTGAGAATAGATGAGTTAAACTGGCAATTTCAAATATAAATAGATAGATAAAGCAATAGTTGCAATTTTTATGTAGTCTTGTTAACATAAGACTCTTAAGAAGATGACAGTAAGTCTCAAATTGATAATTTTTAAAGATCTTAACCACAGTCACCTTTGTCTTGTGTTTCTTGGAATTCTAGAATTTCTAATAACAATAGAAATCGATCTAACTTAAACAGTCATACATTTATATATATTTTTTATTTTACAAATAGCAGTGCAAGCATTAGTCAACAGAACTAAAGATCAAATACAACTAATCCAAATGAAGGTAGCCAACATAAAAATGCCTTATCTTTCTAATATTCTATGAATAGAATAGCTGGGAAGTAAAGATAACCAAATCAGAATTAAAGGTAAAAACAGCAAAGTGAAAACAACTAAACATTAGATAAGATCCTAAATATCAGCTTAAATAATAATGAATGCCAATCATTAACAAATCAAACACAAAGAAATGAATAGCTGAATGCTTAATAAGTCTAGCATATAGAAAAATTGCAAGATTTGCAAGGGCTTTAAAATTTTAGCAATCAAAGCTTTTCAAATTCGGTATAAAGAATTAAGTTAAGCTCATGCAATAAAATAACTAACAGAGGCTTTCCATATGCTGCTCTTACTGAAGTTTAATTAGCTCAGAGTTTTAATGAAACTAAATAAATGAGATTGCAGAATTTTAATACTGAGCCAAATCAAAGTTTAATTATAGACGATTTATTGATTGATCAAAATCTTAATGAAATGCCAATCCTAAACTTCAAAATTATTTTTAGAGTTGATTTTCTACTGACTGCTCTTCTTTATTAAATTAGCTAAGATTTTAAAGAAGTGATAGAGTCTCCACTTATCTATTAATTAACTTCAGAACAGATAAAATGCTTGTTAGTTAGTGGTTCACTAAATATTGAAAGTGAAGATCAAATCATTAATCTATTGATTAATTACCAAACAAAAAACTCAAAAGAATTTGATGTTGATCTCTACAATTTTATCAACTGGAACATAGTTTCAGATTAAGTATTAAAAGATTACTATCAGAACTTCTCAAGTCTTGACCCTATTTTAGTTAAACATATAAAAGGGGAACTATAAAATCGAAATTTAATAGCAAATACTTTTGAAGCAATCTTGATTGAGAAATAGTAAGAGATCTCTACGTTAAAGAGTGAATTAGAGAAATACAAGATGGGCGAGAAAATTGCAGCATCTATCTTGGAATCCCCTTATAGCTATGGAAGTAACACTTAGTAAATCAGGAGACGAAGATAAGGCTCAAATGTTAATGTAAATATGACTGCCAACTTTGAAAATCCTCTAAGTGAAAATTTATTCGATTAAACTTATAACTCAAATAACACTTCGTTCATGCCAACTGGGACATAAGACAACAGGAAGGATGAGAGAATTTCTCTTCCTAAATGCGACTTAAACCTTGATAATTTTGACAGAAATAGCTTTTATGTAAGCGAAAAAGGGTGTATTGATAGCTATTCCTGTTCACCAAACAACTTTGAAATTGGTTCATAACCTGTAGTATAATAAAGATGCTAAAGTTAATAAATGAGTAAGGGAGATAACTCTGTTAAGAGAACTCTTGCTATAAATCTAACATAACTTGCAAGATAAATTGAAGTATCAGAATAGAAATAGTAATAGGATTAGTAATAGCATATGATCTAAATCAAATAAAGAACAGTTAAATTAGATCAATTAATTATAACAATTTAAAAAATTTAGTATATTTTATCTGGAAATTTCTATATTAAACTTTGATACTATAAATTTATTTGCATTAATTCTCTGTATAAGTAGGCTTAAAAAGTTCTTTTACTTTATGAACAGGAAAAAGTATCTCTTAATTTTTTTATTCGCTATAAATTTGATTTAACAAAATATAGAACAGTATTTATGTGCATGCTTATTTGATTAGCTTCCCATTTTTATAGTGCTTCTTTCGAAACTCTATAATTTCCGTGTTTAAATTTTATATCTATCTAAAATCAGAATGCATATTTTTAAGATCAATTAATAGGTTAATCCCAAAAGATTCTGGAAGAGTAAAAAAGTCAATCTGCTTTGAGAACAGCTGACATCCCTCAAAATAAAGCTGCCTTACAACTTAAGGAAGTCTTAAATTAAACAGAAGAGTCTAGTATGATAAATTTACAACCCACCGCTGCCACATCAAAGATGAATTCAAGATCTATTTCTAATTAAGTACCTACAAGCAGTATACATTCCAAGAATTCAAGCTATGCTTCATTATAGCTTAATTAGACAAAACCTCATTAAAATTTGACAAGCAAGTTTAAATTATATTTAGTCAATGTTTTAACTTAGAAAAATTGAATACAGCTGACATTTCAATTAAGCACCAATTCTTCCAAAAACTTGATGAATAAAAAATACAGAAACATTAACCAAATTCATAAAAGAACTCAAATTAAGACCTTGTTTAAATGGGTGTCTACTTCCCATCGTCAACATAAAATTAAAATCAAGGTTCTGGAAATCTTATTAATTAAACTTTCCTCTAGAGATTTAGACTATAATAAACTGATAAGCAAAGCACTTAACCTCAATAGACTGCAAATATTAATCTATCTTTTAACACTTAAAATAGCTAATTGTAAAATAATCACAGTATACCTTAAAAAAGACAGCCTAGATTTATCATTAAAAAATAATCAAACTGAGAGAAAAAATCCCTTAAATTAATATCTATTGCATTAAATTAATTGGATCATTGAACTTTTAACATATAAAGGGCTACCATTAAATACTTTAGACTTATTTGGTGAATTCTTGATAATGAACTTTGAATTTTGCTTTTTTAAATTCTCATCCTGCCTAATTTCATAGTCTTGAACATACTTCAAAAATCTTATGAATGCCTACTTGTTCATCCACTTTGGAAGCAATATTCTAACATTCTAAATTAAAGTTTTAAATCTTATTTTCAAAAATTACCTTAGTTGGATCTAGATTTTGAACTAGACTCGATATATAAAATGAATAATTGATAAGAGTTTGTTTGCTAAATAATATTTCTTAGTCATTTATCACAAAGCAGATGGTTTTCTTTTCTTCAATCATTTATTGGTCTGTAAATAAGTCTGAGGCTGTTACGTTTGTTGCTGTTGATGGAATTTAGCTCTAGTTTAGAGTTGATTTTTGTGGCTGATTTTATCTAAAATTCATAGTATTCACATTCTGATTGACAGCTTATCGTAAGTGAAAGTTTTGAATGGCACTAATGTTCTGTTTATTTTGCTACTTAACTATTAATTTTCCAGGTTTCCCATTATTAGTGAGTTAAGAATTCTTTAAGTTCTAGGTTTGATTACTATTATTGCCACCTGGTTGACTTTAAACTCTAATTTTACTTAATGGTATATTATTTGAAATGTTCTAATTGTAGTTATAATTCAATTATGGGTCTGTAGATTTTTTAAGTATGAATCGATTTTGAGTATTTTACTAAGTTAAGTTATTAGTAGGTAGATTTTAGAGTTTTTGCTATAGCAAGGAATTGATATTTATCATTTTTAGGCTTAAGCTTTTTAAGAATGAAATTTCTAATAATTTGATAAATTAAATTCTATATTAAGTGATTATTCAATTGTTTTGATTTGAATTTAATTTCTGGTTACTTAGCTGAGTAAAAACATATGATACAAAATATAGGAAAGTAATTTGAATGATTAGTAAAAAGTATTAATATTTTAAACTTTATAATAATTTAAGAGAGTAGTTATTAGTATATAAATTTATTAAAGATGTAGAAAAATTTAGCTTTACTAAAGAGGCTTTCTATTCTAGCCTTATTGTCAGTCACGATAAATTTTGCGCACAATAACGCTTAAACTGCCAAAGAATTTAAATTCATTAATGACTAATTATCAGAAAAGTTTGATGAGCTCCCTACTAGATCATTGATACAAAACATGTTCCAAAATCTAATGGACTTATATGACATCATTTCTTAAAATGAAAATTACATTAGAAGACTCAAGGAGGAACACGAGCAACATGGTTCTTTAAGATCTGGAGAGGGTACAGAAGCAGAAATATTGGAAAAGATTCGAAAGATGGAGGAGAGGTAGAAATTATTAAAGATGATTGAAAATAAAGAGTACTCAGACGACCCATTAATCAATAAATAGATATACGATGTTTATCTTGAATTAGTAAAAGAGAAGGCTATTAGAAATGATAAGAACGATCTTATACCCATTCATGTTTTTGAAGCACCTCTTAATAACAATCATAACTAAGTAGGTATGAAAAGAGTGCTAGCTGAAACCGAAAATGCTAAAACAGTTATTAAGAAGTTAACTGAACCATATCCCAAGGAATGCTTTAATAACGGAAAATTAGTAAACCAGACTCAGAGAATTTATGAGTGTAAAAAGCTTGACGGTGCTGACGAAGGCTATTTCAGAGTAACATAAGAGACACACGATTACTTAAGAAATTACTCATACTCTTACGATTGCTAATCATCATCAAAATATAATCAAGTCTGCATCTGCCCACAAGGTTACTTTGATTACTAATGTGCAACTCAAACTTAAACAAAATGCTTTGTTAAGATTACTAATCCACCATTTTACAAAGGCTGCAAAGGTGAGGACTCTCCCTATTATATGTATTCAATTCCAGGATTTGATCCATGCTTCCCATTGAATTTCACTGAGCCATAAGAAATCAAATATTTACTAATTTGTCAAGGATTTGATGAAACTGGGCATATCGATCCATCTAGAGAAAATGTAGGCTATCAATATAGAGATGTAGAAGTGCCTGCAGTTTATGATACTTTTACTTATGTGGCAACAAACCCAGAGACTAAATACAGCATAATGAATCCTGAAACAATGAAGGTGCAATTCTCCTTCCAAGACTGGAAATGGCTCTCACAGTAAACTAATTTTGTCTAGGAGCTAAACGACCCACTTCTCTTAACAGGACAGAAAGAAGGTAATATCACTATTGATTTCAAGAAATTAGAAGATGCTGATCAGAAAGGAGATAGCTATTACGTTGTGGGAGGAAGAGCATATTTTGAGGCCGATGTACTTGGACTGCAAGTCACCTCTTTCACATCAAAAGGGTTTTTCGATAAGTTAGGGTATGTAGAACCAGCACCAACTGGAGATAAGAATCTTAAACTTATCTTAGGTATATCAATCCCAACTGTTGTTATCGCAGTAGCTGCAGTGATAACCATCTATTTCTGTTATTGTAATAAAAAGAAGAAGTCAATTCATACTGATTGAATAATACAAGAAAAGAGTCAAGGCTCTACTTGATATAAATATTGCTACAGTTAATGCTAAATATTCTAATTCATTATATGCTTTAATAACTATATATTCTTAAGACTGAGTACATTTGATGAAGATTGATAAATCAATTAGATTATTAAGATTGATGATTGTTTGTTAAGCTTTTAGAGTTCCTTACTTTTCCAACTTGAAATCATTGAAGGAACTTCTCGAATTTTCTGATAACAAATTCAAGTGGCTCAATGTCTTGACCCATTGTTGGCACCTTGGTCTGTGAATTGTAAACATCGGTGATGAGTTGCATCCATAGATCACCACTGTTTGGAATCTTTTGCAATCTAATACCATTAATAAAGACGCTTGGAGTACCACCGACAGCTCTAGCTGCGGTATATTTCCACAAGTATCTGGCTCTTTGCTCGGAGTTGTGAGTGTCAGTATCATATGAGTAGACTGTTCTTAAGTCATTGACGTCTAGATTCATCTTGTCAGCGACAGTTTGGGTCCACTTTTAAACGAGGGCATTTAGAATCCTAAATTTTTCAAAAGATTTTAGAATTAAATTTCTGAAGATCATAAATTAAAATTAAAGTTAATGATATAGAAAATGAAATCGATATACCTGAAATTGTAAACTTGGAAGAGATGTTAGAACTGTTTGCTGTAAATTTTTCTTTAAATTTTAATTCTTTATAGGAAGCAAAACACTCGTCCTTAAAAAATTTCATCAACTTAATTCTTAAATCATATTTTGTCCATTTTCTCATAGTAATTTTTCAATTAAAAATAACTATGAAAGCTTGAAGTTTTGTATTGTAGCTGATGCCAGTGGATTTCAAGATCCAATCTTGCTCATTGAATGCAAGAGTGACGTATTCCAAAAATCTAGAGCAGTTATCTGCGCTCTTATTGTCCAAACAGATATCTTCCATATATGGGAGTAACTTGGTTGTTACCCAAGCACCGAAATGGAAGGGAAGTGGACTGAAACCATATCTTACAGTAACTGCATCAATGACTTTGCCATCGAGGAAAGGTTGTTGCAAGAAAGTTTGGAACATTGGGTGTTCAGCTTTACATTTATCGCAACCCAAGTCATAGATGAGCTCGATGTCGATGTTGTATTTTCCGGAGCCTTGCTCGAAACCTGAACCTGAAAGTCTGTCAGGGATGGGTGGGGTATTGTCCCAAGCCAAAGCGTAGCCAAGAGTGCTAAGTAATATGATTGAAGCTATAGATTTCATTTATATAATTAAAACTCTTATTTTTAAATATTATAATTTTAAGCCATTTTTATGGTAATATGTTTAATTCAGAAATTTTTATAATTTAATTAATGTTTTCGATTTTGATTCTTATTATTGTTGAAGATTTCATTAAAAATTTTCCTAATATACTCAAATTAAAAAAAGAAATTTAATAATTTAAATTTAGAATTTTAATATATTTTAACAAAACAAATTAAAGGTTCAATTTATCTAAATTCAATGTATTATCTTTTCTAAATACATTAATATTAAATAAATGGATTGATTTCAAAAATCGTATTATGATAATTGGTATTTTAATTATTATAATATCCTCTTTAGCAATAATAATTAAATCCTCAATAAATTAATTATCCTGACTATCTTTATTCCCTATATATTATTTCTGATAAGTTCCATTATTAATTGTCTAATAACTAGTAAATAATTTGATAAATAATTATTATTAATATAATTTATAGCAAGTATTCTATAATGGTAGACTCTGGTATGTCGTAGGAAGAAATTTACTAAGAACAAGAATAGGAAATAGAATCACTCAAATATATCTACATGGATGACTTTGAATTGCTTGAGGAGAGACCCTTTAAGATACAGATACAGCTCAACTCAAATAACGAGTCAGACGATAAAAATCACTTGAAAATGAAAATCACATTGGAGTTAAAGGAAGATTACCCAAATATCATAGAAATAGAAATTAATTAGAATTTGATTTAGAGCATTGATAAAAATAGTATTAGCTTTATTTTACAGTTTATGATTGAGTGATAGCATTCCAAGTTTTAGAATAAAAAATCTCGCGCAAGACATAGTTGATAACAATATGCTTATAGAATTTGAGAAGTTAGTGTCTGCAAAAGCTGAGGAATCTCTCGGTATGCCTATGTTATACGATGTCTGTGAACATCTTCGCGAGCAGTTAGCAAATATGAACGAAAAGATATTGGACAAGCTTCAAGAGATAGCTGACTCCACCTCAGTTGAGAAGGCCTTAAAGTCAATGGCCTTTGAAAATTCAAACATGACCTTCACTCCAGTCACTAAGGAGACCTTCAGTAAATGGTTGGATGAGTACAATGAAAAGCGTCGCAAGATGAAGGAAGAAATGAAAAGCGACCTCGATATGAAACCCACTGGCAGAGAGTTGTTCACAATGAAGAACAAGCTTATTGACGAGATTATTATCGATGAGGAAGATGCTGAAGAATTCGAGGAGAACAAGGATGACGAAGAGGAGGAAGAAGATTTCTAATATGATCAGGCACTCTATGTCAGAGACGAGCAAGAAGACGAAGAAGTTGACTTTGATTGAACAAGTATGCTGCTAATTAATAAAGCATTGGATAGATTTCAATGAATTAATCGTAATTGAGTAGTTAATATATATAATTATGTATTTCTCAAGAATTTTCAAATTATGTCATTTTGCGATTTCAGGTGAATATAAATGAATGCATGCCTGAGCAATAGCAATAGGCAGGAGTAGAGTAAATTATAGGTGACAAGATTAGTAACAATATAGAAGATAAATAAAATCAGAAGACTCCATCAAGTTCTACATAAACTCTCTGAAGAATAAATATATGTTTCATTTCATAAACCTAGAGTAAAATAAAGGCGTGTTAAACTTAATTAAATTGAAGTCGTAAACATTTAAATAGATTAAGTATTAACTAAATACTTTTATTATTACCAATTTCTTCAGAGAGTTTATATATTAATTATAGCCACAAAATGCCTCATAGATTTATACCAATCAGGCATGCTTGCTTCACTTTTATTTTATTATAAATTTTATGGTTGATTCTGCTATAGTATTTCCTGAGCCCTAGCGTATGGATCATGAACGGACTTTTTCTATTTGATCTCAGCATATTGTTTATTCTACCTCGATTCTATGATTACTTTTTCCTTCTCCATGGCGACTTCTCTCTCTAGTAGCTCCTTGTCTAATTGCTCTAATTATACCATGACATTAAAACGTTCCTAAAACTTCTGAAGTGTATATTGATTATTGCTCATTAAAAATTCTTCGAAGTCTTTCTTTCCAATTTCGGAAGACTTAATCTTGAATATTTCTGCTTGTGAAAAATCTATAATTTTGGTGGCGAAGGCGTTACAGAGTACCTCGTAATTGGCATACATTGGCTGTCTTGGAATGGCAAATAAGTTACGCTGGGACATGTAGTACTTTAGCCAAAAATATTGATAAGTGTATATTCTTGCATAATCGAATGGATACTTTTCTGGAAATAAGTCTCCGAATAACTCTCTATACTCATCTCCTTGTGGAGGATTTGCAAGCTGCTAGATCATTAAAGTAACATCGAGATGATCAGCTCTCATCCTTCTAAACAATTGATTTTTGAATACAAAAGTCATTTCTGTGCCTGTGGGGTCAAGCAATATTTGATGAATCATGTGATTAGTTTTTCTGCTGTATTTCACCATACGATAGAATATTATGAAAAAGCCTAATGCCATGAATGGAAGCATAGCTGGAAATGATGTATAGAAGGGGTTCTTCTTTATCAAGTAGTATAAAGCGGCAAGAGGCACTAAGTATCTCAGATATAAAAGGAACATTGTGTAAAACTTCTGTCTGTGATAGAATAATAAGTAATACCCATTCTCAAGTTGGAAGATCTTCTCTTTACATGGAGCATATATTTCTTCTGTGACTGCCTTCTAATACTATCGACCCGCACTTTTTGGTTTTGCTATTTATTAAGTGAATCTTCTTGTAATATTTGATAGTGCCAGTCTTGATTAAGCTTTTCCTATCTTATTCTATAAGTGGAAGCCTCTTGCCATGAAAGGCATCTTCAGAGAGGTTTGGCAACTTAAAGTCTAGTATAAAGTGTAGCTTTTAAACTGTGAGGCTATCATTTTTAATATTTTACTAAATTACAGCTTATTATAATTTTATAACCCTATATATAATTTGAGTTGCGCGAACATTAGTAATATAAATTTTGCTTGTTGAGGCTACTTAATCAATTAAGATATAATGCTTTGTTAAATTATAAATTAACTAAATATATAAAATGGGATTTTCTTGGATGTTTAGTTGCTGTTCTTCAGCCAATCAATACTCTAGAGCACCTTCACATTCGCTAAATAAACATCCAGCCCATTAAAACAGATAGTTGCTCTTCGATAAAATGCCAAACTCTTAAGAACGAGAAGACAATAGCAGAGTTCAGAGTGAAATTTTCAATCTCTATGATTTAAATTTTCAGTAATTATAAAGAACTGATTCAATTGCTACATAGATATTCAAGCAAGAAGTACGCTAAATGAGCATTATTTTAGAACAGTTTAAATTAGAAATTATCACTTTGCTGCCTAAAATTCTGCAGATTGCTAGAAAATCATTAACTAAAAAGAAGCAAAGTCTAATTGAGAAGACAAAATAGCAAATTATTAAGACTATCAATAAAGTTAGGCTTGAAGTAATAGAAGAATATGGAGAATTAGTGGGCTGCAAAAATGAGGAAGAATTTTTCAGCAAACTAGATAAGCTTAGGGTCTCTTAAGATGTTTAGAAGATTGATGATCAAATTATTGGAGCAATTGAAATGGCTCTCTAAGGTTAAGAACCTGATTTAAAAGTAGAGCTTGAAGATGAAAAACTTGACTGTGAATGCTATAAACAAATAGTCAGTAAATTATACTCTGTGATCAGATTCAAACTATATCAGAATATAAAGTAAAAGTTGAGACTTAGCGCTAATAGTGGAAACTTAACAGAAAACGATCTAAGGGAATCAAAACCCCAAAACCCCTTAGTGAGGTTTATAAGTGCTTTGATTTGTAGGGTATAGTTGGGGTCTTATTGGGATTAGTAGAGAAAACGCAAGTTTTATGTGAATTTAATGAATATTTAATGAGTATTAATGTGCTTAATTCAAACAAATTTTATCTGCTTATCTTTGTGGTATCTCTTGAACTTAGCTCTCTTTAATGTTTCTAGTATATCTTCTAATGATGATCTTGGATATACTGGAGCTCTTACTATGATCATCTCAACCATTTTCTTAATCTAAGTGCATACATCTTCTTGCTTTATATGTTTAACAGCCATGCTCATTGATTACTTTTCTTGCTTTGTTCCGAAGTACGACATACTTTCCATATCGCACTCTAAAAAAATTGCTGCTACCGCCCAGACATCCCACTAAACAGAGCCATTAGTCCACTTCTCTCTTATTGGGAAGTACCCAGGTGTGCCTAGCACTTTAGCTAAAGTCACTATTTCTTACCTTATTGCTCTATTGAAATCAATGACTACTATTTCGAAAGGACAGAGATTTAGCATTACATTTTCTGGCTTCAAATCTCTATGAACATACCCTAGATCATGCAGCTCTTTCACACCCTTGATCATTTCCGTGAGTATCTCATTCAAGTCATCTGGGTATCTATTATGGTAGAGATAATCTCTGAGAGTCATTTCAAATTTCTTAAGTCGTAGTGCAATAAAACCATGTCCAAGAATAACTCCATCGAGTTTAAGCAAGTTCTTGCATTACCTTATGAGCCTCTCTTAGTATTATGTATTCATTGGCAAACTCATTTTGATACTGCTCGTTCCTAATAAGATATTTGAAAGGATATACTTTATAAGCATACTCATCAACTACTATGAGTTTTGCCTTGTTAGCCACATCAATATGTAAATAGTTGTCAATGCAAAAACTGAGATCTACTGCATTTAATGCAAGTATATACATAGCTCTCTCTTACAAGCATGCTATATATAATTCATTAGCTGGTTGGTTCATTGACTCAAAACGTTTCTGCTTCTTAAGTCTCTCTTCCTGCTCTCTTTAAGACTCTACAGTATTGGACTTTCTCTTGGCTGGTATAAGTTTTAATGTTTCTTTATCTTGCATTAAAAACTCACTTAAATGATGTTTTTGCATGTGTCTTTTAACTTTAGCCGAGTGAGTGTAAGACTTCATGCAAGTCGTGCACTAATACCTGCCATCGACCTTTTCGTGCTTAAAATATATCTTAGCTCACCCAGAGTGCATCTCTTTGATGTGCCTCTTCAAGCTCGAATCAGTTGAGAAGAAATTTTAGCATTCATCACATTAGAATTCTTTAATCTTTTCTAGTGGGAGATGTTCTTTTAACTCCTCAACATCTTCGATTAGCGTTTAAATACTTATCTCTGCTCTCTGCTTCCTGATATTTATTTCTAGAACAAACACCTCTGATTCAAACTCAAGAGCTTTAAGCTCTGGCTCCTTTTCAATGTATATGATCTCTGGCTTCTTAGTTTATCCAAAGTTTAGCTAAGATTACCACTGCCAAGAGAGACTGCTTTGCGATTTAAGTTAGCCGCCATGTTTAAATTCAAATTTAAATTTCTATTATAAAGCTCTAATAACCTCTCTAGTTATAGTAACTTTGTATAGGAGTTGGTACTGCAACAACAATGGGTGATTCTTAGGCGTTAGACATCATATTTATACTAAGTTTATAACTATAAATTTTCTAAATTCATGCTTAATATTTTTAATTTTGGTACCAACTTAGAAAAAATTCAGGTTGGTACTGGTACCAATTAGGTTTTGAACCATATTGGAACTTTTCCATTAAAACCTCATTAGTTTAAAACTAGGTACTAATTAAGTTTTGGTACTATTAAATTAGTACCAATTAAAATTAAACGAATTCAGTACCAGTACTAATTAAATTTAAACAAATTTAGTACTAATTTAATGGAACTAAATTGATAAAAATAGAGCTCCATCACTGCAGTTTGTTACAGCTTCTGCAAACTTTCTCCACGTATCTTGCAGGGTTGACCTCCTATAAGATGCCCATATTTAATAGTAAGATTTTAAACAAAAGGATCCAGAAGTCTATAAGTTATAATTTGAAATTCATTAATAGGAAGAGGAACAAAGATGGAATCACTCAATGATCAAATGAAAAGAGTCGAGGCTCAAGAAATGATATCAAGAATCAGAAGTAAGGAAAATCTCTATCGATACCTAACTTTACATGGTAAGATAACTTGATGACTATTAAAATATTATACAGTTGGTTTATTCCTTCCAACGATGGAAGGTACCAAAATTTCATTCTTGAAAGCAATACTTAGCGAGGAGAAGAAAGCTTTTAAAAATAAAGAGATTAAACTAATCGAAATTCCAACTACCCTGAGATTTCAGTCACTAATCTTTATGAGGATGCCATGTAAGATGAGGAAGTGGTAGTTTACCTCTACCAAGAAACAACTCTCTAATAAACGCCCAGAGAGGAACTTCTTCTTTGGTGTTCTTGGTACAATAAAAGAGGATTATCTCAGAGAAATTATTGAAGAAGCACATAAGAAACGATATTCTATTTCTCCTGAAGACTAGAAGAAGCAAGGCATTCTAATAAGCTAAGCTTGGCTAGAGGAACTTAAGAAGCATCCTTATCTTTCAAGTAAGCTTTGACATATAACTTTGTAGGAAAATCTGGCACTGGTATATATCTTATGAAAGAGCATGCTAAGGTTCATAGAGAGAAAGTCACAGAAAATTCATGAAGTGAGCAAGAGACTTTATAAAGATGTTTAAAAGCCAGATGAAATGAACATAGATGCAGGAGCTGGCACAAAGAGAAGAAATATGGGCCCAAGCAAGCCATAAGAAGAGGAGAAGAAAGAGAAGCCAAACCCATTTATGGGCCAGTTTAATATGTGAATATATTCATTCGTTTAAATCTAAAACTTATTTATAAACATTCATTCTTCCCTCTCTCGCACAAATTTGTCTTATCTACGCTCACTCTCTTACAGCAGCTTTGAATCAAGTCTACTGTATCGAGGGGCAAGTCATGCATAAGATGATACAGCAGAAGCTTCTTGTAGTAAGTCTTGATTTAACTCCAGTAGAATTCAATTCCATTAAATTAAGGGCTATAAGGAACGTTGTATACAGGAGTTATGTTTAGCTCTTCATAAGCTTTCTTAGACTCCTTAGTCTTATGAACTGATAGGTTATCAACAAACAGGATGATCTCTTGGTTGCTATACTTCTCTCTGAGCTTATGTAGGAACTCTATATACTACTCTCGCCTAATAGAGCGAGGGTGAATCACATAACTCTCTAAGCCTGAATCTTCACTTATACCAGCTAAAATTGCATGAGTGACTACCTTTACTTTTTAGTCATAAACTTCTATGTTATCATACTTCTTGTACCATGACTTATTAATAAAAGTGTTGAACGTAAACACAGCTTCATCTGCATGTATGAACTTGATGTTATTATCAATAGCTCTCTGCATTTAATCATAAATATAGTTTAAATTAGTACTATAAAATGGCACTGTAAAATCAATCACTCTCTTAACTCTGCTGACAGTCTTGAAAGTAATACCATTTCGTCTATAAATATTGGCTATAGTCTAAAGAGAGATACGCATGTCTGGAAACTTGCGATGAAACATGACAGCTCGTTAGTCAAGAGGAAAGTGAGCCCAATACTTTAATGTCTTAGAGTCACAGAGATAGTCAATATGGACCTGTGAGAACTTTTATTTTCTTGCAGGATGTTTTCAAGAGCCTGAGTTATAATGTTAAACAGCTAACAAGCAATGATACCTAACGGTTGGGGCACTCTTGTGTAGGAGTCTTGCTATGGCTGTATAATTCAACACTGGTTTGACTTAGTCTATATTAAAACTTGTACCATACCGAAGCTTAAGCAGTAAATCTAAATATTACTCATCATAAATAGACCCTAGATTTCGCTAATTTCTATTTCTCATTTTGAAAATTGGCCTAATTTCTCTACTAACCCCAATAAGACCCCAACTATACCCTACAAATCAAAGCACTTATAAACCTCACTAAGGGGTTTTGGGGTTTTGAATGTGTTAAAGATCTTGATATAGAGACTGTGAGAAAAGAAGTATTTCAGCTATATGAGATAGACATAGGGCTTGATACTTAGTTATCTTTGAGAAAAATTCAATATTTGTATTAAGATGATGAGATGTTTTAGAACTATAAAATTAAGTATTCTCATAAATATTAATTGATTGTAATATTTAAAGTGCTTAAAAGAAGCTCATGATAGATTCTTGACATATCTCTTTTAAGGCTATAAATTTAAGAAAATGGAATAGAATCCCTTGCATTCAAAAGATTTGAACTATGGAATTCCAAATAGGTATAATTAAATATTGGATGAGCTACTCGATGACACTCATTAAATCCTAGCAGAAGAGTACCAATAAAATCAAATACGTAGATTTAGTAATAGTGTTAGTCCAAGAGCCAAAGTATTCAAAAATTAACTTGCAACTCCAAAGAGATAGTTAACTGGAAATGGAATTACTCTACCTGACACTTAATCTTAAGCAAATAATGATTAGTAGAGTTAGGCTGATAATCTTGATGACGGTGGTGAACTCTTTGACAAAATCATTAGACTTTAAAGATTACCAGAAGAAGATTCCTAACCACGTACCAAATCAACTAAAGTACCAAATTCTTATTCTTAAATGAAAAAGAAAAATCTCTTCATTTAAGACGATGCAGAGACCATCGAGCATTTACAAGACAACGACAGTTTTCAAGTAAACTAAGACTTTGATAACAATAATTTACGCTAAACTCAGGGAAGCTCAACAAGTGTGTTGATTCAAGGTTACAGTAGTCAAGATATTGCCACACCTTAAAATAGGTTTTAGAATAGACCAACTTCAAATACCAATCTGTATGGAAGTTAACTCAGGTTGACAGATTCATTGCTGAAGCTTTCTCCAGATGCCTTCTTAACCACAAGATCGAATAATCAAGGCTTCTTCTAAAACGATAGATTTTTCTTGAAAAACATGGCTGAGGGAAATGATGAAGAATATGAAGAGGATGACGATGACATGATGTTAGTGCAAAATGTTGATATCAACGAGATTTAAGATAGAAAAGCAATGGGCTACGGCAGAGGTCATAGCGATTATGAGGACGATAGCATGTATGTTAAACCTTAAAGTCTTTGATTATTATCTAATTTAATTTGAATTATTATATTAACTGATCTAAAATTTTCATCTTAATGTATCAATTTTAACATTTTGTAAACCTAAATCAATTTAATGCGTTTTAAATTAAGTAATAAAATTAAATTCTTAAATATTTGATCATGATTGTGGAATCTAATTTGATTGTAATGCTTAGCAGAGTTGCTTGAAGTTAGGTCTATTATCTGGGTTACACTACCAGCACAATCTAATGAGTTTTGCCATCTCTTCATCGCATGTCTTGCTACTTTCGATCTCGCTGTTTGTATTATTCTATGTCAAAATCATTGGTCTGGAGTCTTCCTTAACAACATATTACTCACACAGACTTAAATCATTATCAAAAGGTATGGTCTCATGCCAGAGCTCCCACATTAACATGCCATAAGAATAAATGTCCATCTCTTTCGTAGGATCTAGTTATTTCTTTGGTTAAGCTAAGCATTCAGGAGCACTCCAAACGCTAGATGATCTGTAATCGTAGAAGGTATTTGCGTACTTAAATAAAGGCATTAGCTCCAAATCTCCGATACGAATCTTAGCATTCCTAACGCTATTTGATTGAGGCTTAAGTTCTATCATGATGTTATGTGAAGTTAAATGGCCATGACAGATAGGTGGATTGAATGAATGAAAAGTGTACAAGATTTTAGCAATATCTAAACTCAGTTAGTACTTGAGCTTTATATCAAGTTACCTTTTTAACTCCTCTCTCTTACTGCAGTAAAGTAGCTCAAATAAGGAAACCATTTCAGGTTAAAATATCATCAATTGTGATTCCTTAATAAAGTATCCAAGCACTGGTACAGTATACTGTTTCATCTTAATTTGTTCAATAATGGCCAGTTCATTGAAATAATCCTCAAGAATATAGTTTGTCATTCTGTCGAATTCAATTACTCTACATAGAACGATTTCCTGTTTAAGAGAAGCTTTATAGAACACACCAAGTTTGTGTTTTTTGTCTTTTGGGGTTTAGTACCATGACTTGTTAAAAAGCTATAGAGTCTAGAAGTTTTTTGCCTTATAATTAATCTTAAGATGTGGTGCATATGATGATTGTAATTAATAGAGAGATTAAATAATAATGATTTTTTTGTGAATTAAAGTATTAAATAGACAATAGTTGTGGAAGTATTATATCTTTTGGCTGACTGTGAAGAGCCGCTGGAGATGTAATATCTTTAGAAGGTTTGATCGAGATTTGCAAAATTATGCTGCTTAAATCTTTCTCAAGTCTCATCTCTTGTTTGTTATTAATCCAAATCTAATAAGCGTAAGGTTAACTTTATATTCAAGAAGAAACAATTGAAATTTATAATGGTATATTTTCAGATTCTATGGGTGATGAAATAATCATCTTTGAAGTTGTTACAACTAAGAACATCAAGATATCATCGCTTAATACCATTTTTACATTTGATTGTGAGGTGAGTCTTACCTTTAAATAAGAAGTAGTTACTTCAAGAGAAGTTTCATGAAAATTATTTGTTTGTGGGTAAGTGGAAGAGAATACTCCCTCCACTTTTTATCTGTAATTTATTTAATTATAAATTAATCTCCTTCACATCTCTATAAATCTCTATTAAAATCTTCATATAATTTGTTATTGTAAAAACTCAAATTAATTTACGAATTTCATAATTAAATTAAGAATTATTTATCTTTAAGTTTTTACCTTTGAGTTTTTTTCAATAAATATCTCTTAATCATGATTTAATTATTCTTTGTGTCAATTAGTTAGACTTGAGGGATATGTGATAATGCTAAGAATTGATATTCTTATAAACAAGGTGAATTTTTACTGAAATATTTAACTTGGGAGTTTGTTTAAAATCTTAAATTTTGCTCTTTAACAATTTTAATTATTAGTATATGAAATCGGCTCCTTTTATAAAGAACAAATCTAAATATTAATTTTTAGAGTATTTATAGTTATATCAAATGTGTAGTGATTGAAAAATCTTAACATTGCAAATTTTGATTTTCCAATAACAAAAAGAATTCCTTTAATATAAGCAGAAGCTTATTCTCAGCG
Organism: Oxytricha trifallax; assembly: GCA_000711775.1. Lineage (NCBI taxonomy): Eukaryota > Ciliophora > Spirotrichea > Sporadotrichida > Oxytrichidae > Oxytricha > Oxytricha trifallax. Next base: position 35,334 of record ARYC01020208.1, read on the forward strand.
ATTTACCTCTCTTCCCCTAAGAATGAAATCTACTTAATGTGAATATTAGCGAGCAATAATTTCTAGTCAACTAATAAGAAGTCTTGTGGATCTACACTTTTCTTTTGACTACCTTAATGCTACTATTAGCCGTTATAACCATTCATTATATCCATGATTGATTGAGAATTTGTTCCCAGTCTTTATTCTCTGGTTTGTAGAGAATGGTGTTGCGATGTGTTACCTATAGCTAACCCTCCAATTTGACTTTAAGTAAAAAAATAATAATTAATTCTAAATGGTATCTTGAAATTTTAAAAGTCAAAAAATACTTTATAGAGAAATATTAATAAATTAATATAGCTTTAAGTGTCACTCCCAAAGCTCATTTGAGTAAGGTCACCTTCATTAATTTTTGCAATTAATCTCTCATTTTATTATGTTATTAGAACTGGAGAAGCAGGATAAATATTCGCAGCAAATATAGGCAAGCCTTTTGTCTTGGAGTGACTCTTTTTAAATATCTCGATAAATTTGATTTCTAAAATGGGAATATAAGGCACTACATCAAACACTAAACTTAAATGTTAAACTAAAACCGTTTTGTATTAAATCGAGAAATAATTATTATTTAGTAATAAGTTTAGAGTAATAACTATGATTAATATTGCCTGAGTCATTGAGATATCTGCAGACTTTTTTATAGTATCTTTTCCAACTATAGCCACAACGACTTTTAGGATAAAAGCCCCAGTCCAAAGTAAAAATACTAAGGTAACATATCTCAAATTGGATTTACTCTGCTCTGATTTATAAGGACTGCCAGATTGCCTTAAATATAGTACAAAGAGTGAAATTAAAAACCATAAAATTAGCACAATCCAGGAGATATAGTAAACTGTAAAAAATTTCTCGTAAAAATCATCAATAACTGTTGAGATTATCACGAATACGATGTTTAAAAGAACAAAAAGTGAGATTAAAGCTGAGCTAACTCCGAACAGAATTCTATTGGCTTTGCTCTTATCTACAAAAATGGAAGTTTAGAGTCAATTATTAAATTAAAATAAGGCTAATTTTACCAATCTTTCTTCTGTATGATGCTGAAACAGCTACTCGAGAATCTAGAATTTCCTTGAACAGCAAAACGAACATCATATAATAAGTTATTATCATAATAATGCCAGGGATCAATGATAGCAACGCTCTTTACAAATTATTAACATTTTTCAGAATATATCATAACTTTCGATTAAGATTAACTTATCTCAAATGAATTTACTTACTAAGTGTTATCAGAAAACTATCCGCAAAGAATAACCCAAAAAAGAATAGCATTTAAGAAAATTTACCCGCATACTATTCCATAAAATACTTTTATATAGTGCGTTCCCAGCCTTGATCGATATGATCTAAAGAATTGATAAAATAAAAATTGATTCACAGATTAATAAGAGTTTTACCTAAAAAGAGCAAAAATAAAAAGAGCGAGTATATGATCCCCAAAATAATTATCACAATCTCTATGGCATCTGAAGCATCTGGAGGTGGAGGTTCATCTCCTTCAAAATTCTATATGATGCTATTAGTTAACTCAATTTTCTAAATTTCCATGAAATCAATAATTATTTATTATATTAAAGGAATATCCTCATTAAGCATTTTAGGTTTCACTTAAGTCTAATAGTATTATCTTTATTTAAGATATTAGATAAATGACTAAATCATAAAGATTTTATGATATTTAAAAAGCATTCTAAGTTTATATTTATGTCTACTAAGTTTTTCTTCTTTAATCTATTAGGACTAGATGTATATTTACATTAATGATTTTCATTTCCTGTATATTTACAGAAATTAAGTATTTCCCTTATCATTTCTACGGCTTACTATTAATCTATAAATTATTTTTATTGATAAAATAGCTGAGTAACATCTGTAGATGTGATGCTCCCCTTGTCTTATCTATCTATAGATCTAAATGCAAAAATTATATCGTCTTCATCAATCAAGGGTTATTGGGGGTTAATAGATTGTTTATCCAAGCTTAAGTTATTGCTAAGAAAATTTTGACTTGTTTATTGATCATTATGGGATAAATTTTCATAAGATGCAGAATTCGAAATATTTATTGAAAATTTTGGGGTTGTTAAATTTTGCATTGTTGCAACAAGGAATTCTGTGTAGCTTAAATGCTAAATATTATTAAAAGTTAAGAGCTGAAAAGAAGCTTAGATTTTTTCTAAAGTGAGCTCAGTTCTTTTGCTCGAGGCAATCTAGAAATACTAAGTGAAACAAAGATAGCCATTTGATTCTATGTCCAATTCCTTGAATAAGTTCATGAATGGTATAAGTTTATTGTATGAAAGTTCCTTGATCAAAAGCTTTTTAAATTCAATTACTAAACTTAGTTAAGAGACTGGATGTAATAGAGAATTTAAAGCTTTTTTCTCGAAATCCTCTTCGTGTGTATTTTATAATGCAATTAAACTCTAAGTATCAACAAAAGTACTTTGAGTCATTTCTTAATGCATGCTTTTATTCACATGCATATTTATCCATTTATGATTCAAGCATTAATCTATGTTGAGCCTTTTTTTAGGCTTCTATAACAAATTAACAATTAAATCCTTTGCCTCGTCTGTAACAAATAGCCACTCCTCCGTGCTAAAGTTTACTTAAGCTCTCTTCACTGAGTTTATTACCTCTTTAGATGTTCTTCCATTAAAAGGTGGATATCCACAGAGAAGAATGTAAAGTAGCACGCCCATTGACCACATATCGCATCTTTCATCATAAACTTAACTTAAAACTTCAGGAGCTACATAGTAAGGAGTCCCCACTATTGAATGTAATAGATCTTTATGAAATTTAAAACTTTCGTCATCTTTGATATCATCTCTTTTTAGAAATTCTCCATTTAAGAAATCTTTCTCTTCTTATAAAAGTTCCAGTCTCTCCATATTTTCTACATAGTAAAATAAATAATCGCAAATTCTTACATCTTTCCATTTGTCTTTAAATTTGTTTGCTTAATCCAAAATCAATAATTTTGATATCATCTGAATCTTTATTGACAAACATGATATTTTCAGGTTTCAAATCTCTGTGCATTATACCTATATTGTGAAGATATTTGACTGCTTTGAAAACTTAAATCATAATTTTTGCAGAAGTCTTTTCATCCATAGGTTTATTTACTATTTTGCTGAAAACCTCACCTCCTTCACAAAGCTCCATTAGCAAGTATAACATACACTATCAATTCATTAATATGTCACAAATTATTATCTGACATTGAATATTATAAATGTAGTTGGGATCAATGAATGTCTCAAAATATTTGACAATATTTGGATGATCAATAATCTTCAAATTATTGATTTCTTGCTATAGTCTCTTTAAACTTTTGTCGCTTATTTATTCCTTGTTAATAATTTTTACAGCGTATTTTCGTTTTGGATCGACTATACTATGCGCTCTGTAAACAAAAGCAAAATGCCCCTTCCCTATCTTTTCTTCAAGAACGTATTCATCATAAAATTATCTCTTTTTTATTGGGGACATTACTTGATTTGGATTACTATTCAAAAATTTCTCAAAAAAGTTAAATCTATAAGCATTGGGGATGTTCGGAGATAAGGATTTCTGGTTTTATTTATTTTAAGCAAAGATACTTTACTTTTTATAATTTAGGTTTGGTTATGGTTGCATATTATACTTTGTTCTTGTTGGCTATAATAAGTCAATGTCTATTGCATTTTTAATAGATTTTTGCTTTAAATTTTTATTAGCATTTGGATCGCCGCCAGTCGAGCAATCACAAAGATAGCTGCATTATTATGCTCCCATTAAATTGCGTAAGTTTACAAAATATTTAATCAAACTTTATATAATTAAAGTATTTATACCACTCTATCAATGAAATCATATTATTAGAGTATTCTCTCTAACTTGGTATAATTGAGAGTCTATTTGTTCAATAATTGCAAAAACTAATTGAGTAGAATAAATAGATAATTTGTTAATTATTAAGCAATTTATGATCTCTTGTATGAGTAAACAATAGTGTGTATTCAAGCACCATGAATTTTGATTTCTTCGACAGTGGCGATTCCCTCTTCAACCAAGAACTTGGCAACACTTTTTCTGTTGTCTCCTTGCAACTGAATCACAGTGCCCATCTCCTCGTCTTCAACGATGGTTCCATTACAGTTGAATAGCTTTTTAAAAGCACGGAGAATTTTCTTGTAGTCAAGGTCGTCTGCGAGTCCTTGGATGATAGTCAAACATTTACGTGCGGTACGTTGTTGATAGTGCAAATCTATAATGCAAAATTTGTAAATAAAACTGGCTCTTTAAAATAATGTAATTTATAGATAGAGAAATTGAAATTATTGGTAATCTTATTCAAGCAATAATCCCTTTTAATTCTCCCTCATTCTCTTATTAATCAAGTTATATTGAAAGATTACTGAGTAATATTTTAAAAACTTACGGACAACGTTGTGTTCTCTTTGCTTCTCGAAATCTTCATCGACGTTATCTCCACCGAAATTAATGATTTCCATACCACCTCCTCTGGTCTCATTTTCCTCAGCCTTAGTTGGCTTCTTAGTTCCCTTCTTGAGTTTCTTTGACTGGTCTTCTGACATGTTGTTCTTAATGTTATTTATTATTATATAAATTGTACTATTTATTATAATTATTCACTATATATAATCAATAAAGCCAACCCGCTAATATCATATTTAAATATTGATTTAATGTATCAATGTTCTTAGAGATATTTATATATAGAGAGTAAAGTTATAGACATTTTTATGGGTATTTTCAATCATGAAATAAAAATGGTGAAATGTGTAGAGAGTATATGTTTAGTCTATTATTTGATTCACTCAAGAGTTAATACTTTGTAGAATTCTGCAGTCTTGCCTCTTCTATACCATCTCCACTGAGGTTAGTAGTTGTGATCATGTGCGAAATCATTATCCCAAATTAAGTCATTCACTCCCCATTCATGCTAGACAGTCACTTCGAATACAATATTTTTAATTTAATTGGTCTAGTTATGTTCTGTTATTTAAATATAAATAAGATATTAACGAATGGTGGAATTGATTCAGTAAAATCTTCTATTGTAACTACTCTCACGTCGTTGCCACTAATGTCTTTGAACCATCTCCAATTGAAGTAGTGGTCATGTACCTCCCCATAAAAATCGTAGTTCAGTGTTCTCAATTTTTTATGTAAATATTTAAATCCTTTTTGCTTATTTTTTTCATTTTAATAATCTTAGAATAGAATTAAAGAGTTCCTAAAAATGTTTAAATTTCAATTTAGATGGTAGAAGTTTGTCTGGCATATCAGGGAATTTAGTATAACTGCCATCTCTAATAGTGAGAACTCTATATGTTTCAGGGTTATTAATTCTCTTAACCCACGCCCAGCCAAACACTGATTTCTAAATTTCATTAGAGAATTCAGTGTCAATAGAGAACAGTTAAGCAGGGTGATTTGTAGTGAGGAAGCGTCTTGAGGTGATTCCATGATGTATATCTTTTAATTTGGATTTGTGTTAGATTATAAACAAAGATAGTATTAAAATATATATAGATAGATAGATAGACATTTAGGAATTAATTGTCTTCTTATATATTGTTAGGTAAAAAGGATTATATATAAAAAATTAACAAATTTGTAAATAATAAATAAAAATGCAAAATTTAAATTAAATTATAAGCAAGAAATATAAAAATAGTTATGTTAGCCTTATTTTTGGGTAAAATTATAATATATCGAAATGCTATTTGCCACTTCAAAGACAATAAATGATATCATAAACTTCATTTAATTTTTTTCTAAATTGAGTATCTTTTTTTTTCTTATTAAAATAAGTAACTAGGTTTTCCAAATGGAAGCTGAATAATTAAAAATAGTAAAAACTAGTTTTATAGTTAAATTTATTTTTATAAAGGCACGCCCTACCAAAAAGGTTAGGAATATTTAAAAGTAAATATCCATTTATAACGAACAAGATATTCTTAATGAAAGTTTCTGTAAATAGTAATAATTGTTAATGCAAATCAATCCTGTTTAAAAAATACTTTTAACTTTGTTTTCAAACAAAAGAGTATATTTTTTGAAAATTAAGGAATCAGTAATTCTCAAATATATTAAGCCTAAAGACTGTGTCATATTAAGTAATAAATTTATATTTTTCTATTGATTAGTAAATTTAAAACTTATTTATAGAATAAAAATGAAAAAGCTTATAAACTCGCTCTAAAAATTCATGAAAAAGAACTTTGCTGTAGCTATTCTTTCTTGATGCGCTTCAAGTGAATACTTTTTCCTGATTTCTTATGTTTTTATTCAATTTAACTCGAAAAATAGCATTAACTTCACTCTCTTATATTTGCTGCTTCTCTTTGGTAAGTTATATAAATGATCATTAATTTAGAAAACACTCTTTTCATTTCTTATGAGGACTACTAATACATCTAAATATATTGTTTCATTTTTCTTCAAATCTTTAAAATATATTATTTCTTAGGATTACTTCAGTAAGAGGGTTTATCATTATTGGCAAAAAATTATATAAAGCTGAGAGCATAAATGATATTTAGCAACTTTTAGGAATGAAAATTCTACAGTTATTTCAGTTATGCTTCGTAAACTCTTTCGGTTACATTTTACCAACTTTATATTTGATTGGAAGTAGAAATATATCGCTTATTGAATACTTGTTCTTTTCGTTATTTATTGATTTCATGATCAACACTATAAATGTATATTGACATTAAATTATTCAATTTTACTTTTACCAAATAGTTTAGTTAAGTTTACTTGGAAACATACTATTAAAGAGAGAAATGTTAAAAAATCTAAAAATCTTGGCACCTCTTTCTCTGATAATTCAAGCTATATTCATTCATGAATTCGTAGAATTTCAATCAAGTTTTCAGTAAAATTCTTTTACTTCTACTATGATGAAATTCAATGTGACTTATGACGAAAATAACATATGGTCCTTTTTCAATAGATACAGCCACAAAAACATTGTTTTATTTATGATTTCTCGATTAAGCCTTAGTTTCGTCAATATTCAATCTAAAATTTATGTCATTAAAAATGTCGCAAGAGAGACAAACATTGGCAAAGAAGTACAATAACATGTTAATCAATCTTATTTAAAAGTTACTTAATCACAAATTAAATCATCGAAGTTCAATGATGATGAGTTTAGTAAGCACACAACTAAAGGCCCAAACATGGAACACCTAAGTGCTGATTAAAATTCTAGACTGAAAGCTAGTCAAATAGTCTTAGATTTAATACAAGACAAGTAATAAAAAGATAATAATAAGGAAGAGAGGGAATCATATTAAACTAAGTCACCATATAAGTTAAAGAAATTAGATAAATCAGGAGGGATCTAGGGTTTTGAATAGCTTATAGAAGAGGTTTTTTAACTAACCGAAAAAGATAGTTAGCTAAACATAATTAATACAGAAACAAAAATGATTTAAGAAAAGCATTTTATTACAATTACTTTTTCTTTCAAAGTGTTTCAAATTGGAAGAAAATAAATTGATCCATTTTTTTTAAAAAGAAAATAATTATTTAGTTTTATATTATCAGGAATTGCATTAGCAATTTTTTTACCTTGATTTAAGATATTTTATCAAATCCTTCATGTTCAATAAAATTTAAATGTTAATCTATTTTTTATTCAATCTATTTTTCTTCATAGCAATCCTTAATTATTTTCATTACTTCAATACTAAATAGATACACTCTTAAGATTCCTAAAATCTAATTTATCTAGACAGAACACTACTCTCAGACCATTATTTACTTGGCTTAAATAACGAGAATACAATTTTGTTGCATTCGATAATTGATGGAATTTCAAATTTTACACTGCTTTTGCTCTTTTTAATGCTCCATAGAGGAAA
>ARYC01020209.1:0-13903 GCA_000711775.1 Oxytricha trifallax
TAAATAAGATATTAACGAATGGTGGAATTGATTCAGTAAAATCTTCTATTGTAACTACTCTCACGTCGTTGCCACTAATGTCTTTGAACCATCTCCAATTGAAGTAGTGGTCATGTACCTCCCCATAAAAATCGTAGTTCAGTGTTCTCAATTTTTTATGTAAATATTTAAATCCTTTTTGCTTATTTTTTTCATTTTAATAATCTTAGAATAGAATTAAAGAGTTCCTAAAAATGTTTAAATTTCAATTTAGATGGTAGAAGTTTGTCTGGCATATCAGGGAATTTAGTATAACTGCCATCTCTAATAGTGAGAACTCTATATGTTTCAGGGTTATTAATTCTCTTAACCCACGCCCAGCCAAACACTGATTTCTAAATTTCATTAGAGAATTCAGTGTCAATAGAGAACAGTTAAGCAGGGTGGATTTGTAGTGAGGAAGCGTCTTGAGGTGATTCCATGATGTATATCTTTTAATTTGGATTTGTGTTAGATTATAAACAAAGATAGTATTAAAATATATATAGATAGATAGATAGACATTTAGGAATTAATTGTCTTCTTATATATTGTTAGGTAAAAAGGATTATATATAAAAAATTAACAAATTTGTAAATAATAAATAAAAATGCAAAATTTAAATTAAATTATAAGCAAGAAATATAAAAATAGTTATGTTAGCCTTATTTTTGGGTAAAATTATAATATATCGAAATGCTATTTGCCACTTCAAAGACAATAAATGATATCATAAACTTCATTTAATTTTTTTCTAAATTGAGTATCTTTTTTTTTCTTATTAAAATAAGTAACTAGGTTTTCCAAATGGAAGCTGAATAATTAAAAATAGTAAAAACTAGTTTTATAGTTAAATTTATTTTTATAAAGGCACGCCCTACCAAAAAGGTTAGGAATATTTAAAAGTAAATATCCATTTATAACGAACAAGATATTCTTAATGAAAGTTTCTGTAAATAGTAATAATTGTTAATGCAAATCAATCCTGTTTAAAAAATACTTTTAACTTTGTTTTCAAACAAAAGAGTATATTTTTTGAAAATTAAGGAATCAGTAATTCTCAAATATATTAAGCCTAAAGACTGTGTCATATTAAGTAATAAATTTATATTTTTCTATTGATTAGTAAATTTAAAACTTATTTATAGAATAAAAATGAAAAAGCTTATAAACTCGCTCTAAAAATTCATGAAAAAGAACTTTGCTGTAGCTATTCTTTCTTGATGCGCTTCAAGTGAATACTTTTTCCTGATTTCTTATGTTTTTATTCAATTTAACTCGAAAAATAGCATTAACTTCACTCTCTTATATTTGCTGCTTCTCTTTGGTAAGTTATATAAATGATCATTAATTTAGAAAACACTCTTTTCATTTCTTATGAGGACTACTAATACATCTAAATATATTGTTTCATTTTTCTTCAAATCTTTAAAATATATTATTTCTTAGGAATTACTTCAGTAAGAGGGTTTATCATTATTGGCAAAAAATTATATAAAGCTGAGAGCATAAATGATATTTAGCAACTTTTAGGAATGAAAATTCTACAGTTATTTCAGTTATGCTTCGTAAACTCTTTCGGTTACATTTTACCAACTTTATATTTGATTGGAAGTAGAAATATATCGCTTATTGAATACTTGTTCTTTTCGTTATTTATTGATTTCATGATCAACACTATAAATGTATATTGACATTAAATTATTCAATTTTACTTTTACCAAATAGTTTAGTTAAGTTTACTTGGAAACATACTATTAAAGAGAGAAATGTTAAAAAATCTAAAAATCTTGGCACCTCTTTCTCTGATAATTCAAGCTATATTCATTCATGAATTCGTAGAATTTCAATCAAGTTTTCAGTAAAATTCTTTTACTTCTACTATGATGAAATTCAATGTGACTTATGACGAAAATAACATATGGTCCTTTTTCAATAGATACAGCCACAAAAACATTGTTTTATTTATGATTTCTCGATTAAGCCTTAGTTTCGTCAATATTCAATCTAAAATTTATGTCATTAAAAATGTCGCAAGAGAGACAAACATTGGCAAAGAAGTACAATAACATGTTAATCAATCTTATTTAAAAGTTACTTAATCACAAATTAAATCATCGAAGTTCAATGATGATGAGTTTAGTAAGCACACAACTAAAGGCCCAAACATGGAACACCTAAGTGCTGATTAAAATTCTAGACTGAAAGCTAGTCAAATAGTCTTAGATTTAATACAAGACAAGTAATAAAAAGATAATAATAAGGAAGAGAGGGAATCATATTAAACTAAGTCACCATATAAGTTAAAGAAATTAGATAAATCAGGAGGGATCTAGGGTTTTGAATAGCTTATAGAAGAGGTTTTTTAACTAACCGAAAAAGATAGTTAGCTAAACATAATTAATACAGAAACAAAAATGATTTAAGAAAAGCATTTTATTACAATTACTTTTTCTTTCAAAGTGTTTCAAATTGGAAGAAAATAAATTGATCCATTTTTTTTAAAAAGAAAATAATTATTTAGTTTTATATTATCAGGAATTGCATTAGCAATTTTTTTACCTTGATTTAAGATATTTTATCAAATCCTTCATGTTCAATAAAATTTAAATGTTAATCTATTTTTTATTCAATCTATTTTTCTTCATAGCAATCCTTAATTATTTTCATTACTTCAATACTAAATAGATACACTCTTAAGATTCCTAAAATCTAATTTATCTAGACAGAACACTACTCTCAGACCATTATTTACTTGGCTTAAATAACGAGAATACAATTTTGTTGCATTCGATAATTGATGGAATTTCAAATTTTACACTGCTTTTGCTCTTTTTAATGCTCCATAGAGGAAAGATCTCAGGGGGTTATGGATTTATAGTAGAACTTTTCAAATAAGATTCAAAATATTTGCTCGATTAAGAAGCTGAAATATACCTCATTTTAATATAGAGTATAGTTGGGTATTTAATGAGGCCAAATGGTTTGCAAAATATCATATAGAATCATAGCACAAGTTTTAGTATGACTGCTGAATACGGAATAAGAGTGTTTTTAATGATATTTTTAGGAGGTTTTCTTTTTGGAGTTCAAGCTATGGTAGACTTGAAAATGATCATAATGCTATTTTTGCTATTTTTAAGTATAAGCTTGCTTTAACTGATTCAAGATCAGTATCACTCTAAAGTTAAAAGCAAATTATAGATTGATAAATTGAAAATACTGCATGGTGGCGATTTATAAACTTAAGATTATTAATAATAAGTAGATTTAAGTGATAGAAATCAAAAAAGCTTGAAAAAAGAACTAAAAATGATTAAAGATAAATTTGGCAAAGAAATATGTTAGAAGATTATTTAGAAATCTTTAATACATAATAATTTGAATTGCATTTTTCATCCAGAATAATACATAGAACTAAGTTTTGAAAGGAAAATTAATCCATTTTATAATGTAATTAAGTTATTTTGAAAAATAAGAATGTTAATTTTATCAGTTTACCTGTATATAAGATTAAATGTATGAGCAATTATATAAATTAATATACTTAAATATATTCAATTTGGGAATTTTAATAAATTAAAATAATTTAGAGAATAATCTATTTAAAAATGAATCATATTTAGAAGAAAAAATTATTAAGCAAATTTTCAAAATTTATAATTTATCTAAGATCAGATCATTTCGATCAAGAATAGGTTTTAACAAATTAATATAAAAGAAAAATTAAAAATAACTTGCCAAAATAAAATGAATTTTAGCAATAATTAATAAATTTACAAATAATGAGGCCTGATTAGCATAAAATGAATTCTGTGAGTGCCTAATAATCTCAAAAATGATTTTTTAATAAAGCAGATTTCACAAGAAAGGATACCTTTTCAGGCTGAATCTATCTAGCCCCTTAATTTAAATTTTATTAAATATTTAATTAGCTCATACTAATCAATCATTTCAAGATTACTGAGCCCTCTAAAACCCAAAAAACCATTCTTAAGAAATATAAGAAGCATTCATGATATACTAATCAGCTCATTTAATATAAAGTCGACAAGCTTTAATGGCACCTAGATAAATAGAAAAGCCCCTTACTTTCAAAGTTTCTTCTTGTGGAAGTAGAATACCTTAAACTCAATCTGAGGTGGCAATAAATTTAAATAGATGGCATTAAAGTTTGTTTCATAAAGTACGCCAACTTTCGGCCGCAGGATGCTCTTCTCATCTCTTTGGCTGTTAGTTGTACTTTGGGGGTTGATTCTGTCCAGGTCTCTTCCAAGAATCATTTTTAGTGGGAGTGAAAGGTGGAGATTTAAATTAAAAGAAATACAGTAAATTCCTCCATTATAATATATTAATTGAGAATGAATGAGCTGCTGGTTGAGAGTAGAAGGTGGTAGTATGGCTTGCTGAGGATTGCCGACATTTCTAAGAAGCTGGTTCTAAGCTCCTGGCATAAGATCCTACTGAATAGATCCTCCTGTAGATGAGATTTGCATGTTACTCTAGCCTCTGAAGCCACTCTCAACTATAGAATCACTTTGACTCTATGACTAAAGCAATGCTCTCTATTCAGCTTCAGAGAGCATTTTCATAGCGACCTGGGTTTTTTGCTCTAGCAAGGGGAGAGTAGAAATCGCTTGATTCAACTCATAGTCTTTCAAGTCAATCAACATGCCAGTAATCTTGGGAGCAGCATCCACTCCAGCAATTCTCTCGATGTGGTCATAAACAAAGTTTCCAATGATTTCCTTCCTCTTTGCTAGGTTTCCATTCTTGAACTCTTGACTGGTGAAGAGTGCTTGAACCTGTTGATGGTTAAAACATAAAGAATAATATTTTAAAATAATGGTAGATTTGTGCCATCTGAGGAGTACAGAAAGTAAAATATTATAATTATTTATAGTGATTTGAATTTGATTATTCAGTTGCACATTTGAGAGATTCATTGGCTATTCCTCAGTGTTTGACAAACTATTCAACGAATTAGTGGGAGCTTAGAAAGTCTAAGGATTGATGATTTGGTTGAATTTGTTGATAGTTTGCTTAAGGTAATCAGTTGAAGAATTTTAGGATGGAAGCTTATCAAGTTCTTACTGTTAATGTGGTTGGGCGAAGTGTTAAGGAGGAATAGCTTAGGCATTTTAGAATTATTGAGGATGAGAAGCTTAGGGATTTTAGAAAGTTGAAGTGCTTCTCATTTAATTGCCTTGATTTCTATAAGGACCAAAATTCCTTCTCTGTTACTGATATTACTGATGATTATAAGAATGATTTCCAGGATAAGTTCTATTTCTTTGATGATTTTAGTTCTCATTCATATTCTTGAAATCAAGAGCAGTAGTAAGAGATTAAATGAGAGAATTAATATCAAAAGAAGACTGCTATAGCTGGTTTAGTGGAGTGTTAAGCAGATCTTTGCTCTTTTTCAATTGATATTGCTGCTTATCATGAATCTCTTCTTTCTAAAGCTATCTGAGCTCTTTTGGTTCAAAATACTCCACTCTCAAGAATCTTCCATAGAAAGGGGTTGTTGTGGATGCATCCTTTGCTTTTCTCGCAGATTCTCTGTCAAAGAAGCAAACATAGGCAGTTCCATTTGATGTTATCTTGGCATTCTTGACTTCCCCATAACATTAAAATTATAAATCATAAGCTTCAAAGTGAATCTTTAGAAGGTCATCAGTTATGATATTCTTATCAAAGCCTTTCACATACAAGTTTTGGTACATTGTAGATTTCTTAAAGCTTAAGTTTTTCCTCTAAAGTTCAGACATTCTCTCTTCCTTTGATTAAGCTTCAGTCACGTAAATTTGTGTGGTTGAGGAGATATCTTGCAATGCTTTCTGGGCATCTTCTGCCGATTAAAAGCATACAAAGCCAAAGCCTTTAGTGTTCCCTTGACTGTCTTTCATGATTTATGCATTGATGAGAGGACCATACATTAATTATAAATTATAATTTTTAATTATACTTGGCAAATGTGTCCTGACAAAGGGTTAAATACCAAATAATATATTACATGAAGTTCCTAGTCAGTGAAGTCAAGTGTTGGAAAGTTCTTGACATACAGGTTATTTTGCACTTTCTTAGACTTCTCTTTTACCAGTGAGGAATTGTAAAGCTTAACTGATAAGACAACCTCATTCCCAAAAGTCTTTCCGTTCATCTAAATCATACTAAGCATATAAGATTGAAGTTACCATTTCCATAGCTTTTAAGGCATTGCTTTTCTAGGAAAACTAAACGTATCCATATCCTTTTGATTAGTGATTTGCATCAATTGATACTTTGGCGCTTACAACCTCCCCAAATTGCTTGAAATTCATGGTCAAATCTTCATGAGTCCAGTTGAGAGGCTTAAAGCCTTTGACAAAGAGCTGACTATCAGTTGGAAAGAACTTAGCAGCCTATAAGATTACTTAATCTCATATAAACTTACGGATGAAGCATGGTGATCTTGAAATTGTTGGGACTTAGCAAGCTTGATAGAGTATCTCAATACTCTGCAGCACTTATCTTTGATCCTTGGATAGTTGAGTATTTGGAGACACTTGTCAACTATTAAAGCTTTAGTAAAGTATATAAGACTTACCATGCTCTTGACTCTTGAAGCATACATAGGCAAAGTAGAAGTTCTTTAGCAAAGGTCTAAAGTGAAAATTTGTCATAACTTTGAAAGGATACTTTACCTCTTTATAAATTAAGGCAATAATAAAATCCTTATCTAAATCAAAATTTATAAATAATCTCTTTATCAGAATTTCACAGGGTCCAATCTTTTCAAAGCAAAGAGCCAAATCCATATAGGAAGTGTTTCTTGGCAAGTCTGCAACATACACAGTGTTCTCACTCTTGAAGTGGTTCTCAAAGAAGTTTCTTGAGTTGGATGTGGTCTGGTTTGAGGCAGCCATTTGACTTGTAGCAGCAGCTTGTAGTAGGTGAGCTTGATCTTGCAAAAAGTAGTTTTAAATATCTTGAAACATTTAAATTAATTAATTACTAATTTTCAAAATCTTCCGGCTTATATAGGTCTAGGAAATTTTGTGATTCATTAGTATAGAAGCAGAAAAATAGCAGTTGCAATAACCTAACAAAGTAATAAAATATTAAAAGTTTAATTAGCAACTCAAGACTTCAAGAAATAATGAGCCAATTTTATTTGTCAATAGTGAAGATAATAATAATGAGTATTTTAACTTTGTCAAAACAACTTCTGATAATATGAGATTAAATTATTATAAAATTAATTTTAAAAAATTTCTACATAAACATATTTACTTTTAAGATTATTGCATCAATCCCCTTAAACAATTTCATCCTTTAAATCAAACGGACTGATTAAGTAGAGTAATTAATAAGAATAGAGTAGATAGTCAACTATGGGCTACTCAAAGTTTTATGCTTAATTTATATTTAATTCTAAAAAGTCCACTTCTGATATGCGAAATTCAGTTTTTTCCATTTAATCAAATCCATACCTACAACAGAATTAACAACTAAACAAAAACAGCTCTTCACAAATAAAAAGTTTTAATTTACTTCAAAGTTAGTCTCAAGCATCAACAATCAATTTGCCAAATCAAAATCTTCCATTAATAACTACATCTTAGAGTTAACTAGGTTCATATTAAATTTAGCAGTAACTCCAATCTGTCACATAATCTTGGTATTATAATTAGACTATGCAAACCCAAGACTATATTCAAGTTTAGAGGCTTTTGAGCGCATCTCCAAATAAATAATCATATCAAAGCAATTTGAGTCCATAGACAATGGGAGGCGTAAATGGTGGAGGTGGGACTTATATTCTCGGAAATATTGATATTGGTAGAAGAATGACTAAGCCTGAGAAGGATAAGCATTTGATATAATATAGAAATATTAATTTACTAATAGCATTTGAGCAAGATTAAAATCATGAATTAAAGGTAGAAACTTATAGATATATTTAATAAAAACTAGTAAGAATCAAATCATAAATAATCATAAAGTAATAAACCGAGAAGAACTTTAAGAATTCATGATACTAAATGACTTTATAAGAATAAATTAAATTTTTAACTTTATTTCAAAATTAATTTTAAGAAAATATATATTATATTAGGTATATTTTCACAAAATATTTTGCTTTTATACTACTGAGCTATTCTTGAATGGAAAATTATTTGACTATTTTGATAGGATTATTAGAATTAGGCGTAATCAAATTTTACTATTCAGGAAATTTAAAGGAACTTTTACTTTTTGACTAATTAATATCAGCTAAAGCTTGCTCTTATCTCTACTGTAATTATGAATTCAGTAAATTTAGGGACTTTTAAGTGTTACTCTTTCTTATAATCGCACTCTCAGGCTAAATTTAAATGCTATTGCTGTTAATTGAAGCTATTAAAGCAGTGGATACTTAATTATTTTCATAAGGATTGTAGCTCTCCTTTATAGACGTAGCTGAATATTGTTGAATAGGTTTATGCAATAAAGGTGATAAAGAATGATAAAGCTGTCTTTCAGCATAGGGTAAATCTTAAGTTTGCTATCTCTGGCTAGTTAAAATTGTTAATTCATTTAGCTAAATATCAAGGGTTCTTTGTTTCAAATTTAATGTTTTCTTTGGGCTAACTGAAGTTTAAGGTCTTTCAATAGAATTTTGATTTAATTTCTCAATTCTATCAGTAGTTCTTTAAGTATTTTTACCACTTTGTTCCAGATAGATGTCTCTTTGTTGTTTCTCTTAAGAAAGAAAATCCATTTTTTACTATTCTAAAATTTTATGGTTTTTCATTTTGATTGGTATAGATGCTGGATCATTAGGTCTTTTGATTTAAATATCTAAGCTTGGTTTTTTAACTAAATCTTTTTTAAAGTTTCTCTCTGCATTATAAAAACTTAAGATTCTTTTTTCAACAAACTCAAACCACGAATCCTTATACTAATTAATAATTTTCATGTTTTTCTTTGCAACTTCCCCAAGAGCATCCTTTGGAAAGTAAAAACACTCTGATTTATTCTTAATGCAAGTAATCGTGAAGAGTCTCTGCTTATCTGGATTAAGAAATTCCTCCATTCCAAAGAAATCTAAATTGCCTAATATACAAATTTACGCTTGCTCCTACTTTGGACCGATTAGTTTCTTATTAAAAGTTAGTAAGTTTTGCTATTACTTAAACTTTTTGTAATCAATATGAGATCCTTCTACATAATTAGTGATATCCTTTTCTTTTTTAGTTGGCAATACAATAGTTTTTGTAACTTCAAACTCGCCCTACTTTATGAAGTATATTTTATCCATAACATCTTTTCCCTCTCTATAAATCAACTATCCTCTGTTGAATTCTACTTTATGAAGAAAGTAAGTTAAGTTCTCTAATTTGCCTGATTAGATACCTTAAAATATTTTGTAATTTTTAAGAAAATCAACTTTCTCCTATAATCTGCTTTTTGTAGCTTTACCCATAGCTCTAGTGTAAGACTTTTTGTCCATGACTACAAAGTGAGTTTCTTCCAAAGTGGTTACAGTGGCAGTTCTTTTCTTACCAGTTTTTATAATTGCAAGTTCTCCAAAATGCATTCCTCTGTCTAGCACAGCTACTTCAGAGAGGAGAGTCACATTGTAAAATTTCTTAGGCCCGAGATTTTAAGTGCTCAGTATAGGTTAAAATTTGTTATTCCCATTGCTTTGATGTTTGTCGATCAATGGTGTGGATATAGAATTCTTTTCATTTGTAGCAGGAGACAAAAGATTAATGCTCTTTTTATTATGTTATAGAGCATTTAAAACCCCAAAACTCCTTAATGAGGTTTATAAGTGCTTTTATTTGTAGGGTATATTTGGGGTCTTATTGGGGTTAGTAGAGAAGAGCAGGTTTTATGTAAATTTAATGTATATATTTAATGAATATTAGGTTAATTAATTCAAACGAATTTTATTTGCTTGTCTTTGTTATACCTCTGGAATCTTGTTCTCTTGATTGCTCATAAATCCCACTAAACAGAGCCATTATTCCATTTCTCTCTGATTGGGAAGTATCCAGGTGTCCCAAGAACCTTTGCTAAGGTTACTATCTCTTATTTCAATGGTCTATTGAAATCTATAACAACCACTTCAAAAAGGCGGAGGTTTATCATAACATTTTCAGGCTTCAAATCTCTATGAATATCCAAGTTCATGCAATTCCTTTATGCCTATATCATATATGATAGTATATTATTAAAATCATCAAGATATATGCTATGATTTAGATAATCTCTCAGAGTAATTTCATATTTCTTAAGTCTTAATGCAATATAACCATAGCTTAAAATGACACCATTTAGCTTAAGCAAGTTCTTGCAATCTCTTCTCTAAGCCTTTCTAAAAATCATGTATTCGTTAGCAAACTCATTTTGGTACTGATCATTCTTAAGTAAATAGCTGTAAGGATAAACCTTGTATGCATAATCATCAATTCTAATGAGTTTTGGTTTTACAGGAACATTAATTTGCAAATAATTATCAATACAACTGCTAATATCAATTGCATTTAATGCAGGTAAGTTCAAAGCTTTAGCTTAGAAGCATGCTAATATAGTGTTGCCTACCGGTTGATTCATCAATTCATGCAACTTCTATCTCTTGAGTCTCTCCTGTTAATCTCTTTATGACTCAATTGTATTTGACTTTCTCTTGGCGGGTATAAGCTATTAAGTTTCTTTATCTTGAATCAAGAACTCGCTTAAGTGATGCTTTTGCATATGCTTCTTCATTTTAGCTGAATGGGTATAATATTTGAAACAAGTTGTGCATTAATACCTGCCATCGACTTTATCATGCTTAAAATAGATCTTAGCTCTACCAGACTGTATTTCTTAAATGTGCCTCTTCAAGCTAGAATTAGTAGAGAAGAAATTTAAAAATTCATCACATTGAAATGCTTTAATCTTTTCTACTGGGAGCTGTTCTTTTAACTCCTCAACATCTTCGATAAGGGTTTAAATACCCATCTCTGTTCTCTGCTTCCTGATATTTATTTCTAGAACAAACACCTCTGATTCAAACTCAAGAGCTTGAAGCTCTGGCTCCTTTTCAATGTAGATGATCTCTGGCTTCTGAGTTAAGCCAAAGTTTATCTAAGATTATCCACTGCCAAGAGAGACTGCTTTGCGAATTAAGCTAGCCGCCATGTTTAAATTCAAATTTAAATTTCTATTATTAAGCTCAAATAACCTTTCTGGTTATAGTCACTCTGTATAGGAGTTGATACGACAACAATTATGGTTGAATTTAAGGTGTTAGAGATCATATTTATGCTTAGTTTATAAATATAGTTTTTCTAATTTCATACTTAATAATTTCGATTTAGGTATCAACGAAGTATAAAATCGGGTTGGTACTGGTACTAATTAGGTTTTGAACCATTTTGGAACTTTTCCATTAAAACCTCATTAGTTTAAAACTAGGTTCTAATTAAGTTTGGGTACTATTAAATTGTACCAATTAAATTTAAACAGATTTAGTACTAATTTAATGGAACTAAATTGATAAAAATGGAGCTCATTCTCTGCAGTTTGTTTCAGCTTCTGCAAACTTTCTCAAATTATCTTTGCAGAGTTGACCTCCTATAAGATGCCTATATTTAATAGTAAGTTTCTAAACAATAGAATCCAGAAGTCTATAAATTATAATTTGAAATTCATTAATAGGAAGAGGAACAAAGATGGAATCACTCAATGATCAAATGAAAAGAGTCGAGGCTCAAGAAATGATATCAAGATTCAGAAGTAAGGAAGATCTCTATCGATACCTAACTTTACATGGTAAGATAACTTGATGACTATTAACATATTATACAGTTGGTTTATTCCTTCCAACGATGGAAGGTACCAAAATTTCATTCTTGAAAGCAATACTTTGTGAGGAGAAGAAAGCTTTTAAAAATAAAGAGATTAAACTAATCGAAATTCCCAACTACCCTGAGATTTCAGTCACTAATCTTTATGAGGATGCCATGTAAGATGAGGAAGTGGTAGTTTACCTTCCTACCAAGAAACAACTCTCTAATAAACTACCAGAGAGGAACTTTTTCTTTGGTGTTCTTGGTACAATAAAAGAGGAGTATCTCAGAGAAATAATTGAAGAAGCACATAAGAAACGATATTCTATCTCTCCTGAAGACTAGAAAAAGCAAGGCATTCTAATAAGCTCAGCTTGGCTAGAGGAACTTAAGAAGCATCCTTATCTTTCAAGTAAGCTTTGATATATAACTTTGCAGGAAAATCTGGCACTGGCATATATCTTATGAAAGAGCATGCAAAGGTTCACAGAGAAAGAAAGTCGCAGACAATTTATGAGCCGTGAGCATGAGGCTTTATAAAGATGTCTAAAAACCAGATGAAATGAACATAGATGCAGGTGCTGGCACTAGGAGAAGAAATATGGGCCCAAGCAAGTCACAAGAAAAGGAGAAGAAAGAGAAGCCAAACCCCTTTATGGGTTAGTTTAATATGTGAACTTATTCATTAATTTAATTCTAAAACTTATTTATAAACATTCATTCTTCCCTCTCTCGCACAGACTGTTGTCTTATCTACGCTCACTCTCTTACAGCTGCTTTGAATTAAGTCTACTGTATCGATGGGCAAGTCATGCATAAGATGATACAGCAGCAGCTTCTTGTAGTGAGTCTTGATTTAACTCCAGTAGAATTCAATTCCATTAAATTAAGGGCTATAAGGAACATTCAAAACCCCAAAACCCTTTCAGTAGTTTGATTGAGTTTTTGATTGATAAAAGTAGACTATTAAGGCATACTTTGTTAGGGTTTTAATAGGGTTTATGTAGGGGTTTAATGTTTAAATATTAGTATTTTAAGTGAGTATATGCGAGGTTTGGGGTCAGTTTATGACAGTGAGTATATAGATTTATTGTTTAAGTTGCGATATGGATGTGATGAATATAGTGAATAACTCAAGCCTGTTCTGAATTATACGTCTATAGCAAGGCTACTCCATAAATCTCCAGCAACTGTGAGGTCTCACTGTCAATTAGCATTGAATTTAAAAAGAAAGCATCTTAATTCTAAGCCTAAGAGACCCTTAAAATTTAAGCAGCATCATATTGAATACCTTATTAATGATAAAACTCTTAAATACTGGGCTCATTTCTCTCTAGCCTAAAGGGCTGTGATGTTTCATCGCCAATTTCCTGAGCTCCACATCTCTGCTAAATCTATAGCGAACATATATAAAAAGAACGCAATATCTTACAAGACAGTCAATCGCATAAAGAGAGTGATTAACTTTAAGGTTCCATTTTATAAGAATAATTTAAATTATATATTCGATTAAATGCAAAGGCTTAAGAGCATAATATAAAGTTCATACACGCTGATGAAGCAGTATTCACCTTTAATACCTTCATATCAAGGTCTTGGTATAAGAGGTACAGCAACATTGCAGTATATGACTAAAAGGTTAAGGTTTAAACTCATGCAATACTTGGTGGAATAAGTGAAAATAGTGGCCTCGACACTTATGTTATTCACCCTCGTTCTATAAAGACTGAATAATATATAAAATTCTTGCAATAACTCAGAGATAAGTACGCTGACTAAGAAATTATTCTATTCGTTGATAACTTATCAGTTCATAAAACTAAAGACTCAAGGAAGGAATATGAAAGGCTAAATATAACACCTGTATTTAATGTTCCTTATAGCCCTTAGTTCACTGGAATTGAATTGTATTGGGGGTTATTGAAAGGTCATTAAGAAATTGCTGCTCTACCATCTGATGCATGATTTAAAGATAGATACAGTCGATTTTATTAAGAGTGCTGCTAAGAGAGTCAGCGATGAGAAAGCTAAAGTATGCGCAAGAGAAGGGAGATTTTTTGTATATAAATAAGTTT
>ARYC01020211.1:0-17518 GCA_000711775.1 Oxytricha trifallax
TATTCTTTTGTTTGATCTGTTGATTCTCTTCTTAGTGTGATTTTTTGTTTTAAAAATTTGGATATTGTCTCCCGATTCTTTGAATCTTAGTCTATTGTCCAGTGCTTAGATTCTGATTGAGAAATTGATCTCCTTAAGAGATATCTGCTTTTTGACTTTTGTGGTGAGGAGTTATAATATGTCTACATTTAAGAAGTATGAGTGCTTTGCCATTTTATGTGAATCTTCACTCTATTTGTGAAGTCTTCTGATTGTATATGAATCAGGATAAAACTTTTACTGTTGGCTTCAGAGTATTTCATTATGATTAGAGCGAAGAGTCTAATCATACTTACTACTTCATTATCTACTGGGACTCCCAATTTGTTTTCAATGGTTTGTTTCACTAGGACATCGTTCTGGTTGTAGATTTGTTTTGATGTTGCTTAGTCTAGTGGTGAGAAAAGCATTAACGCATTAGCAAACAAGTTAGTGGTTTAGAAGAGCTGGAGACCCAAATAGAAATGCAGGCTTCTTTATTATGTAGTCTATCAAAGAGTTCAGCTTTGGTAATTTACTGCATAGGTGGTAGTAGGTCCTCTTTTATTATTTATTATTATTAATTAATAGTTGGATCCAAATATATTAATTAATTATTTACTATTTGGTACTAATTTTTATTAAGTGCGTAATTAATTTAATTGTTTTTATTAAGTGCGTCATTACTTAGAAAAAATAAGTTTTAGTATTACCTAGGGTCTTCAGGGATTGATTTGG
This sequence comes from Oxytricha trifallax, assembly GCA_000711775.1. Lineage (NCBI taxonomy): Eukaryota > Ciliophora > Spirotrichea > Sporadotrichida > Oxytrichidae > Oxytricha > Oxytricha trifallax. Next base: position 757 of record ARYC01020211.1, read on the forward strand.
GATGAGACCAGTGATTGTCTGAAGCAAGGAGGGTTTGCTCGATGGAATCTTGACTATACGACTCATCACTGTAGATTTGTCGTTTTCGTCGCTCCACTCGGAGTCATCGTGATCCTAGTATATAATTTTCATTTCTATTTTATTAGAGACTTTGATTTTGTCGGGTTGTATTGCTTCTATTAGACAGGGAAGAAGTCTTAGCTTTGTGTGTTGAGTTTGGGCTAGTTTTTCTTCCAAGTTGCATAATTCCAGGACTCTGTTGGGTCATAAAGTTGTTAGGTTAGAGGGTTTGGAGCTGGTTGTTCTGTCGAAACGACGATTGTGGGTTTCTTCTCTTGTTCAGTTTAAGGTTTGATAAACTTATTGTTGACCCTTAAAAATCTGAGAAGTTAGTAGGCTTGTGTGATCAAGAGTTAGTGTGTCGATTTGTCATTTTCAGGTAGGAACTATAGTTTGTTGAGTTCTATTTAGTAATGGTTAATGTGTTCGTGTCTTTTCATGATGATCCTTTTAATAATGAAGGTTATTGCTTCTAACATGTATAGTCCCCACTGATCTCTGTTGTTTCTAGTCATGAGACCTAGCTAGGCAAAATTTTTATTTTCAGCAAGCGAGAAGATCAGATCACGGTCTGGTGCGTTTAGTATACCCATTCTGTGTTTGTTATTTTTCATACTTTAATTAAATTATCATTTTAAAATATATTTAATCAATTCAAATTATAAATTCAATATCTTTACCTTGAATTTCAAAAATCCAAGCTCGATATTATCATTACATTTAACCCTCATCGTCATCATTTCTTTCCCACCGTCTTCATTCTTTCATCTCGTAACCTTCGTCTTCTTAGCCATATGTTCTATTTGGTTAAATGTGTTTAGTCATCAACATTTACGGGTGTTGTTGACATAGGAAGTATTGTCTCTTCAATGAAATATTAAATAAGATAATAAAAAATGTTTTTTATATAATATATTCTTCATCGAGCTCTCCATTTGCTCCTCATCGCCATTTTTACTTACGTCTTCTTAAACATCTATTCCTATTCTTATAAATTCTTAGTTAACATCTGATCATCAAAATCGTGGTGCTCTTGCTATTAGCTATTTTATTATTTTTATTTTATTGAATATTCGCCATCAATTGCAGCTGTTACTAATGGCCTTCCTTTTGTTATTCATCACCATCATCTTACAAATTATTTTTATCATTTTAATCTTTTATGTGACATTCCATTATTTATCTAATCATCATTATCATCATCCTCTTCTTAATTCTCTTCTATAAGTACTGATCTAACTAAAACTCCTGCAGTTTCTACTCTGCCTTCAGAGGTATCATCATTATCTTCTTATCTATCCATTCGTATTCCCCTTCTTCTCTATCATCATCCAATATATTGTTGTTGCATACCATCAGCACCTTACCATAATATTGCTATTAATCTTACCCTTAAAATTGTAAGTTGAAAGTTGCAAGCATTTAGGCGATCATAGTACTCAGCACTTAGCAATACGACCTTTCGTTTCTCAATCCTTTTTCATTTTTATACAAATTATCCTCAATTAAGTTATGGGGGGGAAGTTTCCTGCACGCCTTTTTTTATTTATGTAAAATTTAATAAATTTGATATAAATTATAAAATTAAACATCTTTATCAAGAAAATACAGTCTAACATTATATAGGCATGGTAAGAACAAGATAAATTAAATCAGAATTTCAATAACAATTGAATATCAGATGAAAAATTTCAGAGTTTTTGGAATCTGAAGAAAGATATTGACCATTGATTAATAAATAAAAGTATAAATATAACAATGAAATTAGTCCTGAAGTTGATTAATAGTTGTTATAAAGATTAATTTAATAAAAAAAAATAAAAAAGTGCAGGAAACTTCCCTAAAATTTGTTTTTATCAAAAACCAGTGCAGGAAATTTCCCCCCCCCTAAGTTATTTATATGATCTTTGCTCAAAATTTCTTGTGAGTATGTTTTTGAAATTTTTAAACCTAGTTAAGTTAAAGCATATATTTGGACAGAATATTTTTGAAAAATAAAAAAGAAAGTTAAATGATTTTAAAATTTTATCAACATAGAATCGAAAATTATTAAAAGAATCATAAATTTATATCAAAAAAAGTAAATTTCATTCTTTCTCTATTCACCCTTGTGTATTCTGCCATATTACCAAGTGAATATCCTATTACCTTTTCTTTGGGTTGCTCTGAGAACTCTTTGTCTTATCCTTCTTTAATCTTACCAGATAGGGCCAGTAAATAATAAAAAAGGAAGATCTTTTGTTTGTACCTTATTTTTTATGATTGCTAAAATTTTACATACATCAACGCATATTGTTTCCATTTAAATGTTTTTCAATTTAAATTTAATTTTATAATTCTCGATTATTTATCATAATTGTTTCAAAGAGAAGTAAATAGTAGATTGTTTGAAATTATAAACTCAATTTATTGCTTTTAGTTAGTCCAAATCTGTTCAAGTTTTTTATGCTATTCGAAACTCTTTTTATAGATTATGTCTTGCTTCTTTAAAATTCTGAGAAGAGGAATCTAAAGCATGTAAGCCTTTTACCTCTATGCAAAAAGTATTTATTAGTTGAAGTATCTCTAAACTTCACATTATCTTCAAATTTAATGGTAGTTGATGAGTTTTATTTTGAGCTCATAAAAAATGAACAGTCTTGCCTTAAGTTGCACGTCGAATTTGATTTCTAGTTCTCTAAATCTATGTACTATCTCATACTTGCTGTAAATTTTTATTAATGGAAAGTAAAATAAGGGAACTCAGTGATTGAATGAGACTTTATATTGATATCTAATAATTTCTATGAATTGTTTTATAGTCTCTAGAAATTTGGGATTGATTAAGCATGAAGTAGTTAGAAGAGTAAAATTTATCGATTGAGCTTGACCTTCCAGAAGAATTGATATTTTGTCAAAAAGTGTATCATTTTTATTTGTATAGTCTTGCATTCCTAATGTTAATTAAGCAAAAGATTATCTAAGTCATTGAATTTAATATAAAACTAAAAAAGTATTCATAAAAAACAAAGGCAATAATTCAACATTTACAGGTTAATTTAAATGTGGAAATTAAATATAAATTAAATTAATGAAGATAAAATTATTGGCAATTAAAGTTTGCCAGATTAAATGATCTAGAGCTTATTCAATGGGAAATTAAAAAAAAATAAGCTGGACTATTATATATTAGTGATACAATTTAAACACGTCATTGGAGCGTATTAAACTCAATATTTGAGAATTTAATTTGTCAAAATAATAATTAATTATATTCAGAGGCATTAAATTAAAGCTGAGCTAAATCGCCCTCTGTATGATGCAATAGGACTGCAAAAAGTAAAGTCCAGCATATTTTAAAGGCTCTATTGAATGAGCCTAAGATAGTCAAAATTAGCAATTTAATTATAATTATATTCAATTTTATATCCCATTAAACTATGCTTAGTCAATATTATAATTGTATTTAAAATGAAACCTCACTTGTTGAGGGCAATAGTTTTATTCTTTAAATTAGGGATCCTATATTCTCAAAAAATCTGTTCATATTTCTAATTAAATTAATTCAGACATTTTAATATTTTTAATAAGCGAAGAATAAACCACTACAGCAATATATTATAATAATGTATAAATTATTATAATATTTAAAGCTATTCTGGAATTAAATTCTGATTGCCGAGATTAAAAAATTAAAACAGCTTAACTCAAACGTGCCAAGAAATATTATCATGACCTCAAATAAAATTAAGATACAAGCTATGAATTTGACAAATTATATAAGAACATCTATATTTTAATAATAAATTAATTTTCTACTAGAACTTAAAAGATTTTGTCACATAAATCTAAGAAAGAAAAATATGATCAATAAAAAGGATTAGTGAAATCATATTTGAAAGATTTACATGTATGAGTTATAAATTGGAGATCTACAGGAAGCAATGGCAATTTATTCAGATATATAGTATGAAAGTATCAACAGCTCAATAGATAAAAGCTATTCAAGACAAAATTATTTCTTAAATGGCAGCAGTTTTGGGATGAAGTAGAAAAAGAGAAGAAAAAAGCAAATACTACTTGAGAAGAGCATGAAATATGGAGAAATAAAAGTGTTGAATGAATTTGATGATTATATTCAATTAAATGGGTAAGATCCTGTTAAAACTCCTAGTATAGTTGACACTAAATAAAGTGGACTTGGAAATATACTTCATAGATGCAATAAAGAGCTACATCTGTAAGTTCGATTAATTTTAAGAAACTTAAAATATAAAGTTTAGATGAACAAGAAAATTATTTTGCTATTGATAAAATGAATCTAAGTAAAAGCAGGGGGCTAACAAGCAAATTTTTTAAATGCGGAGGCATAGATACTGTGATTGTTTTAAATATGGCATTAAAAGCGATCCAATAAATGTAACAAATTTTGGTTATTAATTCTATAAAAATTGAAGGATTAAAAGTCTATATAAATAACATTATAAAAGAAGGTTGAGTAGCCAATAGTTATTATAGATGGATAAAAATTAAAATAAGAAGTCTAGGTCATGCTTCCGAGGTATTTACTTGTTAATCAAGGGATTTGTTTATTAAAATAAAAATTATATCACATTCTATAAATGCAAATGACAACTTTAGTTTAAGTTCAAGAGCATCAATATAAATAACTTAGCTTATTCTTGACTGTAGATAGCTGTATATACTTAATAAGCAAATACTAATGTAGAAATTTAAATTGGTCGACACATAAAGCTCCACAATATTTTGAAATATTTAGGGTTCTCGCCTCTTCATCCACCTGTAAATTATTAGTTTAGATTTTTTGAGATTATTCATTTTTTATTTTTAAGGCAAAGATACCCTCAGATTTGACAGATAGATAAAGAGAAATATTAAAGAGTTTAAAAGCATAAAATTTATAAAAAGTTAATAAAATATTATATATAATGAAATAAAATAGAAAAATAAAGTGAGTAAAAGGATTGAAATTTAATTAAATAGTTATTAAAGTCAAACTGAAAATAAAAAATAGGGAAGAATACTTGAAGTTTTCAAGGGAATGTTTACATTATGATTATTTATATATAATTTTATTAAATTTGACCTATTTACTTTTAAAAAATTACTATTCCATACATAAGTAAGCCTCATCACTTGTTAGTTAAATTAAAAATATTATTATTTCTTTTTGTTAGTAAAGTCTTTTTGTTCAAACTCTATTCAGTATTTATTATATCATTTAATTTTCGAAAATTATTCGTGATTTTCCTCAATAAGTATTTTTCTAAGTTATTTTTCAACACTTTATATAAATTATTTGGATTTAAGCCTCTATTTATAAAATAATTGCTCTTGATATTTGAAACATATATATTTTATAAGAATTTTAAATATTAAAGAAACTGTGAGTCGCATAAAAATATCTCTCTTTGCCTCATACTTATACCATTCACATTTTTATTTTACCTTACTTTTTTAAAAAATACTAAACTAAGATTCATATTTATCTTAATTTATTATGTGTTATTGGTGCGGTAATTTTAATCAATATTTTGATTTCCGAAATTCCTTATCTGTGACTAATAAATGTACTATGTCTTAACTATAAAAGATGTCTACTATTGTTATGAATTATAGAAATATTATCAATATTGATGTTATTCCTGTATTTAACGTTAATTGATCAAGTTAATAAATTGATTTATTAATATTTTAGTTCTTATGTTATGAGCTATATATTAAAATAAAATTCCTCATAAATCATTGAGGTCTTTTGCTTTGGCTTTTATTGATACATCTTTTCTAAGATATATAATTAAATATAAACAATATAATAAATTTATAGATTCTTCCTGAAATTAAGCAGCATCTTCTTGAGCAATAACTGCTTGAATCTTTTCTCTTACAATTTTATTAATTATATTGCTTCTTTAAAGCCTAAAATAGATCTCTGACCAAATATATATGTTTAAAATTTCTGTAATCATCAAAAGGCAAGTAAAAAAAAGTTCCTTTAACTAAGAGCGTGGCATGCTTAAGTGATGTTGGTTGATTTTTAATAGACTATATAGTAAATATAATAATTTTTAACTTCCCTCATTTAAAGCATCATCAATTTAATTATTCATGTTTAAAATCACCGGAAACAATTGAGCATTATCTTCCGGGCGGACAATAACTCTGGATTGCCCGGTCATCCAATAATTTTTATGATGATTTATATGTAAAAATGACATTTTATTTGAATATAGAACTCTTTTCTATGTATCCCTAGTAAATAGAAAGGGTCCATCAATATCATTTGAAATAATCAAGCAGGTACCCTATATATTCCTTATGGAATATCGTAAGATCCTGTTGGATTTAAAAAGATACAGACAGAATCAAGAAAAATTAGACTAAAAACACAATGAGTTTTAAAAATCAAAATATGTTATATTGCTAAATAATTGAATGTTTAGAGATCCAGTAAAAACATCATTAACTAGAATAGAATCTTGTAATTTGATAATTTTACTTACTAAATTTTTTTAATTATTTTTAATATGTTAAAAATTAATATGAAATTATAGCTAAAGATCATTAAAACAAGAGACTTTTTACTGGATAATGATATATCTTCTTTGTTATTAATCTGCTATTATTCTAAATTTCTTTAATATTTATTACGTCATAAATATTATTTGTTTGCGGTAAGCTTGTTTATTTAAGGGAATAAAAACCCACTCATGAGTTATAATAAGTTTTTGTTAACTTATTTGTTACTTTTTATTATTTAGATCCTCTCATCATGCGAGATACTTTTTTTAATAAAATGAATGAATTAAGATTTAAATATATGATCCTAGGCCTACTTCTTTTTCTTAATCGAATTCTCTCTTGCATTATGTGACTCCTATATGAAGATTTTAATTTTTTTATGAATCAAATGATTCTCGTAAGGCTTCTCATTGAAGTGTATTGACTTCATTATATATTGTGATCAATCTAGCATAATTTATAGCAAACTTTGATTTAAGGAAAGAATTTTTTCACCAAAATCAGTTCTTAGATTTTTGCATCAGGCAAGGAATTACTAAAAGGATATTACTTTTTTAAAATTATTTTCTATTTCTACTTCAGCAAGAAATTTTTCTTCTCTGGTAAGTTTGAAACTAACTAATCTCAAATATAATATTTTTTTTTACAATTAACTAATCTTACATTCACTCTGTTTCTGAAAACAAAATATTAGGTAATCTTTTAATTTTACACAATTCAGTTACAATACGAGCCTTTCTTATATGACTCGCATATCCTTACTTAGCATCAATAGCTCTTACTACTCCATCATTAACTTATCTTAATCTCTTTCTCTTTATTTTCCTTAAACTTTTACGATATGATTTCATTTTCTCTAATTGATTTTAGACTAAAATTGAATTATTCTCTTTAAATAACAATTTATCTTCATAAGAGCGGTTACTAAATTGGTTTTAGTGCACATTACTAATCATTTTAAGGCGATAGAGTGTTATAAAAGCCGTTCTTTTTTTGGAACTCTTAATTAATTTACTGAAGCTAGTCACTTTCATAATTATTGATTAAATAAGTAAAATAATGCAATATTAAATAAAGAGAATTTATGTTTTTAATCTATACCCACTATAGTTTGAATAGTGAAACCTATGTACTATATTAAATCTGGCACTTTATGGTGTTTTATATTGTAAATTAATTTCTTGAATATAAAAACCTAAAAAAGGGAATTCGCTTGTTCTTGAGAAAACAACTCAAATGATGTAATTCAATTAAAAATACATTGATACTAAATATACAATTTATAGGCACTTGATTATCTTCTTACCGAATTTAAAAAAGAGCAAAACCAATTTGCCAGTTCACTATGCAACTATCTAGATAGGTAATTGAAGATAGGATGATGATGATGATTATGATAAATGCTTATTTTGAGCAATTTATAAAAAGAGATGAAAATTTAATTAGAGATCTCATATGAAATAATAATTAGAATTTATAGCATAAATACAATATTTTATAGGAGCCGGCCTTGAAGCATTAAAAATGGCATTAGGCATATAAATATTAACCTAAGTCCTTATTCTTTAGTTTTGTTAAATCAATAAGACTCTACTCAGTGGAGACTGTAGCTGCTCTAGCAGCGATAAGAAGTTCCCGATGAAATTTCTGAATACCAATATGTAGTTTCGTTTGTCGTTTATTGTTCTGATGATCTGAGTTTGCACCTCTCTCTCTAGAGCTCCACGTAGTTCATAATATACAATAAATATTAGATTTAACTCGGTGTATATTTTGCATAACAAATTCAAAGAACTAATAACTCTAAAAAAATGATTCTGTCAATTATATCTCCCATTAATATTGATAAATGTCGCCTATTATTTGATCAATTGTCTTCTCAGCAAATCATAGTAATATCTGTGACTTTTTTTGTTCTTCCATACTCTATCAAAATAATTAATTATTTTTTTTATATAAAATTATTCTTTTCAATAATTCTTTTAATTAAAAATAATTCATGAAACTCAACTGAGTTAAAATAATATAAAATAATGATTAAAAAATCTTTGAGTTTCATTAATATCATAGTTTTAATGAAGTCTGGGGGGGGGGAAGTTTCCTGCCCCCAAAAAGGTAGTTTCCTGCCCCATACATAAACATATGTAATTTTTATAATTTTCAAAGAATCTTTATCATCATTTATGATGTAGTTTTTTTTTAAATAAAGCTTCAAATATCATTTCTACCTTGATAATGAATTTAAAATTTAATGAAATTTACATTAATTATTAATAAAAAACACTTATTTTAGCCTTGTTAATAATATATAATTTGATAAAGAATAATTATGTACCTTGAAAATTATATAATAATAAATGTTGTATAGTACATGATTATGGTAATTGAAATTGAAATTTATTGTTTCTATTAAAATTATTTCAAAAAACATAAAATTTAATGTTGGGGGCAGGAAACTTCCTCCCCCCGAAGTCTGATTATTTTAAGTAACATATTTTTCTTAGATTTCTAGGTCTTTTTATTTGTAAATGTATTAATATATAAAGTATGGGTGTAGCGCTTTCACATGTTGCCATAAATATCAATACACTAATACTATTTGTTTAAAGATAAAAAAATGGAAAAGACAAGGATCTAGACGATGCTTTTCTAGCTGTAACTAATATAAATATTGATGCTGCCAATTAACTTATTAGCGTGCTTAATTATACATCTCAATGAGAAAATCATCTTAAATTTAACAAATCATTATTTGTATTATTACACTAAAAGATATTTGGAATCAATTGTATTTTATTTTGGCCACTTAACAAGAATTGTAATTATGTGAAAACTATTCTATCAAAAAGGGTAAATTATATTGTCTTACTCTAAATCTGTTTATTAGAAATATCTAGAATGAAATCGGATGAATTAAAATGGTAATGGATAATCTAAATTCAAAGCTTTTAAAGTATCTTGCAGTAGTCTTTAAATTCTAGGAACATTTAAAGTTTGAAGCTTAATTTTTCTTTAATAAACTTAGTGACAGTACAAGCCAAGCTAACTAAGATTTTGTGGGGTACGTGTATTTTTAACTTAATTAGAGACTAAAAGATTTAAGTTGCTGTTAATAATGCTTAATTTAAAGAAACATATAAGATAATAACAATTAAATTAAGAACAATATGAATACCTTTTGGTAGAAATGAAAATTTAAAACATTGTGGAGCTTTATTATTTTTAAAATATCCTTCGTATCACCGCAAGTACGTTTCAGTCTACCAAGATCAATATTTCAGTTCTTTCCTGATGTCTATGTGCTTCACCTTACCTGCCCTGTCCTATTATAGAAAGGTTTCTAAAAATGTATTTATAAATGAAATGTAACTTAAAAATATTTTTTTCGAATGTTAACCTCATTATCTTCAGCTAATTAGTTTTCCATTTGAATATTAATTTAAGCTTATTAAATTATTATTATAAATTATATTTATTAAAGAGGATAATAGAAATGATAATGGTAATTTAATTATTATCAGAGAGGAAAAAACAGGAGTTAAATTTTGAAATTGTTGATATAAATCTTCTAAAGATACTTCAGAATGATTCATGATTTAATTTCTATTTTATATGCAAGACACAGCGTAACGGGGAATAAATTCCCATCGATTAGTTAATGATATAATAATTTAATTTACAATTAGCAGATGTTTAATAGATCTAGAATAAACTTCTAATTTATGAGAAAGTGAACAGAAATATTAACATCGAGTTTTACAAGTCTATGAAGAATAATGCTCATAAAAATATAGGAGCTACTTAATTTACTTTGTAGCAGCTTAGGCAGAACTAATATATTTTGAATGTAGTTCGAAAGGTAAGATAATAAATAGTAAACTAACAGTTGCCAAGAGAGATACCATTTTAGTATGTCTTTTGAAGTTTTAAAAATAATATGTCTTTAACAGTTGATTTTACTCTTTCAAATAGTGAGGCATTGGATCCTGAATCTCTGTATTGTTTTAACCAACCTAAAAATAAGTATTTTTAAGCAATAAATTCAGTCGATAAAATATTACAATTTTTATGAATCTAATAACAAATTCCATTCTTATATTTTGTAGAAGAATTCCCTCACAAATTAGAAAGATTTTCTAATTGTTTCGCACTTAATGAAGACATGTTTAATCCAACAATTGATAAAGTCGATGGTGTTATTAAACATACAAAATTGCTTTCCATAAAATCAATAGCTGAGCATTTTTTAATAAATTTTAATATTGCTATTAAGTTTATTTGCTGTTACGAAATAAAATGAATGTGCCTCTTAATAAAATCATAATTATATATCTTACTGTTAATTACAGTGGTAATTAATATTAATAAAAATACACTATATATTAGATAAGTTAGAGATTCGAGTCTACCAATAAGAATATTAATTGTAAAATTGAACAATTAAAATATTAAAAGTATGAAGCCTACAGTGATCCTCTCTTCTCAGTTATTATTTATGGAGAGAAAAATCGTTTAGCTTGTTCTTTTAGAGATTCCAAAGACAATCCTTAAATGTTGCTAATTAAATTCTCAACGAGGCCTCATATTAACAACTCACTTACTTTGAGAAAATGAAATTTATTCCCAAGAAGAAAACTAGAGTTAAAGTCAGAAAATCAAAAGAAATCCTATCAAAACAATTAATTGTTAATACAGAAAATTATTCTTTTCCGCCATAACTTAACAAGGTTAAATCTTATAAACTCTTAATCGGCATGAATAAAGAAAAAATTTTAAGATCTAATGAGACTACTGGAGTTCCTGAGAAGAAAAAACTCTTAAACTATATTAGAATGAATAAGCAAAAGAATTAGAATTAACAATCGATAATAAACTTGAGGGGGTGAATTAGTAAAATACCGTGTGAAAAGATTTTATAATATCTGGCCGAGGTGACAATAATTATGATCCCATTGATCCCAATTAATATATGAGTGCCATTAAGATTATTACAGGAAATAAAACTTCTTTAAATTATTATAATTTGTTAAATAACTAATATTATATGTTTTTAATTGCAGTTCTTATAGTTAGCGCGAGAATCTGGACTTCAATATTAAATCATTCCTCAAAAGATTTAATTAAATTAATTAGTGATTAATTTTTGTAATTTAACTTCAGCATCAAGCATTTTAAACTCCTCTAATGTTAAATAAGGTTGCTTCAAGGATTTAAAGTGTTAAAGTTAATGAGTGCAAGATTTACAAGAATGTTATTACAAATACTGTGCTTTTGCTATATGGCTATAAATGTATATTGTCGGAATGATTCAAATAAATCAAGAATATTAGTCCAATAAGTAGGAGATAAGACACTTAAAATGTATAACTAAAAATTGCATGATAATAAAACTAATCTAATAAAGATTAGATTAAGTATTTTGTAATATAAAGATAAAAATTTTTAATTGCCTACTTTAATTATTATATTATTCTTATTAAATGTCTAGTAATATCATGATAATTAATTAATTCGATGTTGACATTATGTTCTTTATGCTCAATTAATTTTTAAATTAAGCCTTTTTATATTTTTCCATATCTAACTGTATCCAAAAAAAATTACAATTTTACCCCTCCATAATTTTAGAAATTATCTATATATATCTGGTATTCCGGTGAAACACACTTGCGCAGGAGCCTAAATTAAGTGGATTTGATTAATTCCAGGTCAACTCATAAATTTCATTGACCCTCTCCCGATGCCTTGAATACCCGAAAATTAGATTTCGGACATATTATTATCTTCAATTCATAGAATTAAACATTAATTGCATTTATTTTTGATCATTTTTTAAGAGACCACAATTCATATTTTAACTTCGAGCTTAGCGAGATAAAAAAACTTTGAATAATGATATATTATTGATGCGTTAATATTTTGGCTAATTAAAAAGCATCAAGCATGAAATTATTTAATTTACTATAATTATCATTATGATATTTTCGCTTTAAAAAAATCATTAACACTTGCATGTTTTTAAAAATATTTAATTTAAATATTTCTTTATTTTGTATTTCTGTATACTTATTAATTTAAATATAAATATCTACATATATATTTTCTAACAAAGTTTTTATAATATTTAATAAAGAGTTAAACCCATTCTTGCAAAAATAGCAGAAATCAATTTTAAATCAATGTTTCTTCTTTATATAAGATTATTCTATTATATCAAATTTATAAATATAAGTAAATATCTTAAGTTATTATTAAATATTTATTATTAATTTGAATTTGTTATATAAGAAATTAACTATAAATCTATAAAAATATTAATGCAATTCAAAATCTCATTAAATCTCAGATAAACTAAATGCAATAAAACACCGACTTCACTTGTTAAATTTTTTTCTAAGCCTCACTAAAACTACAACGCTTTAAAAACGCACAGACTTTTTTTTGCATAAAGAGTAATTTGGGTAAAGTCAAGTAAAGTTACAGAGAAATGAACTAATGGAATAAGTGCAAGAGCAATAAAAGATAAGTGATCATCTTCAATTAAAGATGAGAACTAGAGAAGTAGAAATCGAGGCGAGGATTGATAGACTGCAAAGAGAGAATTCAGCTTTGAAAATTGAAATTGCCAAATGAGGAATAAAAAAATATGCTTAATCGAAAATTTAAACGGAAACATCTTTGTAAAAACCCCCTACATTAATAACAGAGAACTATGCCGCTTATAAAATAGACATCTTTAAGAAAGAAGAAATGCAATTTCTCAATTAAGAATTCATGGAAAGTTTCCAAATGTTGTAATAGCTGACTTACCATTTGCAAATACAATGCTTAAACTCCCTTATTTAGTGAAGTCTGATAAAGAACTTATGACACTTGAGATTGAACAGGTTCAGAAAGAAGGATTACTTTGTTTTTGGGTGACCAATAAAAAATTAGAATTTGGTCTTGAGTTTTTTTTAAAACTCATAGAACACTCACATAAGTATGATAGTATGGGAAAAAGTTGATGACAATGGGAATTTTACTGGAGGGCCTGGATACTATTTTGATAACCAACATGAAATTTGTTTAATATAAAAAAAGGCAGAAACATATTCGATAATGTTCTTCACACTTACCCAAATATTATCAAATCTAAGAGAAGAGAGGCATCAAGAAAACCAGATTTGCTTTATCATATTATTAAAGCAATAATGCCAAGTGCAAAAATTATAGAATTATTTGCAAGAGACCACAACATTATTGAAGGAGGCATAACTGTAGGAAACTAAATTAGTGATACCAAACTGAGAAATATAGACATTGGGGATATAGTTTGAAATAAAATTAACATTAATTAAATTAAAAATAAAATTCTTAATTTCCTTTAATTATTTGAACAAATACTCTTCGTTTTATACTTATTAATTAAATTTCATTTAACTATTTTTCAGAATTAATATTGCTTTTCATGAGAAGACTATGTTTAGATTGACTTTGTAATTTTACTTTAATTATTCTATAATGAATTTCCTCAATATTTTAATTGTTTCACGATCAAACTAATAACATAAACCCAGATTTTTTTAGTTTGGCACTAGGGTGGCCCTTGGGGTTCTTTTTACAAAATCAAAAGGGTTTTGAAAGATAGTTCAATGGGGTTTTGTGGTTTATTAATTATATGATTAAATTTACTTTGTATTTGTGATTATTATTTATATTATTTTAATATCTTTCGAAAATTCAAGTATTTGAGAGATAAGGTAAGAGCATTGTTAAAAGCTCCACGTACCCATTAAGTGTTTATTTTTTGAATTTCTTCTCCTATCATTTTTAGTTATTATTTTTTATTGAATTAGGGATCTTGAATATTTACTTGCTTTTTAACAACTGATAAATACTTTTTTATTGGGTCGTCTCAAAATTATAAGGACCCAAATAGAGTATATTTAATTATAGTAGTCTTATTTTCTTAAAAGTTGCTAACTTCGATGATATGTGGCATTATCAAGCATAAAAATCATTTTGCTTCTCCAATTTTGTATATTACTGTCAAGATTTTTGCAAAGATTAAGTATAAAGTAGAAAATACTCTCAGTGTTAGTTCTCTAAATGTAAAGTTAATAGTAAACGTCTGCATTTGTAGAAATTCCAGCTATCAAATTTATGCTGTATAACCTATTTAATTAGTCTGAATAAGTTTTTACTACTACAAGACACCAAGATTTATAGAAAATTTCATTTGCTTAAATGCTATTTTCATCTATATTTATTATTAGTTTTCCATTATAAAGGTATTCAATAAATTTTCTAGCAGCAAAAAGTAGGCTAAAATAAATTACTAATTGTTTTTTCCTATATCCAGACTTTAAAGTTTATTATAAGAAAACAACTTATTTTACTTTATAACTTTTCGAATTTGTCTTTATGAACCCATTATTCCCAATTTTTTAATAATTAATTCTTTTATAATCTTAAATGACTTTAATAAAGTTGATTTTCTTAGTTCTTATCAAATAAAATTGCAAACATACTCTTATGTCTTAGTTTGATTTTAAACTCTTAAATTTTAACTCTAAAAAAATAGGTCTGCTTATTGTTATATTTAATTAACCAAATGATACCGGCTTATTTTAAAGCGTTTAAGTATTTATACTAAAGTGAAGTAACCTTCTTTCAATAAACTATTAATCCTAAAGGCATATAAAGAAATTATTTCAGATTAATTATTAGGAAAAAATTTTTTTTTATCTTGATTTGTGTCGAAATTAATTCTTTGTTATTGTTTTTAGTTTGAAATCACTTTCGAGAAATTTTAAGTAAGTACCTACTGAGATATAGCAGTTTCCATGAATGACCTCAGATTTCACGTCAAGCTTCCATTAAGCAAATGCTGATGCCATTATCTCGACAGTAAATATCTCTTATGCTCTCTGCAACTATCAATCCTATGATTTCGTGGCCAAATAACCGTAATATGATAAGGGCAGCAACTCCCCAAAACCAATTCATTGCTAACTGGTCATGTGTTTTTGACTGTGCATTTAGCAAAATTGAAACTTGAGTGTGGTCATTTGGAGCACCAACCAATTGAGCTCTTGAAATAATTTTGAGGTCTTGCCCACAATAACACTCGAACTAAAGCAATGTAAGGTCAAGGAACATTATAAAATACCTTCCAGCAATTTCTAGCAAGTGCCTGCTGAGATATAGCAGTTTCCATGAATGACCTCAGATTTCACGTCAAGCCTCCATAAAGCAAATGCTGATGCCATTATCTCGACAGTAAATATCTCTTATGCTCTCTGCAATTAATCAATCCTATGTTTTCGTGGCCAAATAACCGTAATATGATAAGGGCAGCAACTCCCCAAAACCAATTCATTGCTAACTGGTCATGTGTTTTTGACTGGCATTTAGCAAAATTGAAACTTGAGTGTGGACTTTTGGAGCACCAACCAATTGTGAGCTCTTGAAATAATTTTGAGGTCTTGCCCAAAATAACACTCGAACTAGAGCAATGTAGGGTCGAGGAACATTATAAAACACTTTTCAACAATTTCTAGTAAGTTCCCGCTGAGATATAGCAGTTTCCATGAATGACCTCAGATTTCATGCCAAACTTCAATTAAGCAAATGCTGATGCCATTATCTCGACAGTAAATATCTCTTATGCTCTCTGCAACTATCAATCTCAGGTTTTCGTGGCCAAATAACCGTAATATGATAAGGGCAGCAACTCCCCAAAACTATTTCATTGCTAACTGGTCATGTGTTTTTGACCGTGCATTTAGCAAAATTGAAACTTGAGTGTGGACTTTTGGAGCACCAACCAATTGTGAGCTCTTGAAATAATTTTGAAGTCTTGCCCATAATAACACTCGAATTGGCAATGTAAGGTCGAGGAACATTATAAAATACTTTGCAGCAATTTCTAGTAAGTACCTGCTGAGATATAGCAGTTTCCATGAATGACCTCAGATTTAACGTCAAGCTTCCATTAAGCAAATGCTGATGCCATTATCTCGACAGTAAATATCTCTTATGCTCTCTGCAACTATCAATCCTATGATTTCGTGGCCAAATAACCGTAATATGATAAGGGCAGCAACTCCCCAAAACCAATTCATTGCTAACTGGTCATGTGTTTTTGACTGTGCATTTAGCAAAATTGAAACTTGAGTGTGGTCATTTGGAGCAC
>ARYC01020212.1:0-53572 GCA_000711775.1 Oxytricha trifallax
GCGAAGTTCCAATAAAAATGGTAGAAGAGGAGGAAGAGAAAAAAGAAATTAAAGCATTACATTTATGTGAAGAGTGTGAGAAGATCTTCACTTATAAATCTGCTCTTAAGCGTCATATCTTAGAGTAGCATTCTAACAAGCCAAAGCTCTTTCTTAAGCATGATAAGATAGATGGAAAATATTTTTGCCCTTATTGAAATAAGCAATATAACCATTCAAGGGATTTAAAAGTTCATCTTTAAAACCATCATGGCAATAAGTTTGAAATCATAGATCCTGAGACTGGCGAGGTCTTCCTTCAAAAAAGAAAGCCAATAGACCCTTTAGAATCCTTGGAACAAAGAGTTAAGAAAGAAAATAAGCTTATTAAAGCAGTGAGAAACCTTCCAGCTTCTGAGATAGTTAAAATTACTCTGAAGATACAAGCACTGAAGCTTCCAATTTTAAATGAAATTTACCTTAAAGAATGTAAGGAAAGTTATCTTATACTTGAGGACAAGTTTGAGAAAAAGGTCATAACTGATAAGCAGTTCGCATACAAGATTTATGGCATTCAACTACTTTAAATGCGATGACAAGTATCAAATGGAATTTGTCAATGAGTACTAAGCTCTTACTAAAGCAAGGGATAGACAGTGCAGATTTAGAATTAAGCTCGATGCAATTCTCCTTGCTCAAGATCATGTTGCTTTTCGCCTACCTCTATATTAAATGCCATTAAGAGACTACATATAAGATTAAAGGATTCCAAAGTAGCTACTCTTTATTCTTACAAATGTTTTCAAAGGCATTGAAGAGCTGCACACTTTAGGGTATGTCCAGAGAGACTTGAAGCCAGAGAATATTATGCTTGATTTTTCACCTCTTAGAGTAGTAATAATTTATTTCAATAGATCATAAAGAGTTGAAGCTTCAGGACTTGGCAACGTTTATGGTACCTGGATACTTTCCAGAAAGGGAAGACTGGAGAGATGGTGATATTAAGTGGAATGTATGGGCTCTAGCAGCAATTATAGCTGAATGCGATATACCAAGAAATGATTACTATAGCTGTAAGAGAGAGAAAGATTCAAAGCAGAGAATACAGCAATATTTAAACTAGAATAAAATAAAAGGTAAAATGAAAGATATGGCTGAGTAGAGAATCATTAAACCTAACCATAGAGCGGAGCATACAATAGACTAAATTGTAAGCTGGATAGGAGAAACAAAAATTAGAAAGTTGCCTCATGATGCAAAATATTGTTTGAGTGAATAGTAAAAATAAAACACCTCTAATACACACTAATATTCAATACATTTAAACATTAAACCCCTACATAAACCCTACCAAAACCCTAATAAAGTATGCACTAATATTCTACTTTTATCAATCAAAAACTCAATCAAACTACTGAAATGGTTTTGGGGGTTTGATTGCCTATACCATAATCTCCTTACGGTTATCGCATCTATTGCTCTAAAGCAGTATGTAACAAGTTTAATTTGTCTTTGATAAGGGCTGATACAGGAGTTGGTCAGGCATTTTTGCATTTTCAGTAATGCAAACTGAATTAAGGTTGAAACTTAACATGACGATTAACCTGGAGCACCACCAGATTCAGCAGGCAATCTCGCGACTGTGGAATATTCGGCTCATACAAGTGTCTGAGGAGAAAAAAGAATGAATTGTTCTTTTTTCTAAGCCATGTCTAAATCTGAAAATGCATCAAACGAAAAGTAGAATACTATATCTCACTTATCAGGCAATATTGATGACCGGATTGTTCAATGTTGCTACTTTGCCCTCACAAATTACTGTCTGAACCAATTCATTTAGTATATAATCTTTCAATTAAGTGTATGCATATTAATAATCTAAAATATTTATTTATTATAAATATTTAAAAAATTCAATTAAATTGACAAGCAAAGTCTTAAAGTTATTTTTTTTGTTAGCTCGTCAAATTATTTTTTCTTTCTTTTTTAATAAATGAATTTTATATTTTATACCAAATACAATATAATATGATTTATAATATTAAATATATATATACAATTGCTTAATATTTCATTAAACAATAATGTGATTTGATGTATTTATATATGAAGCATCTTTAATTAAAAGCTTAGTTTATATATGATTTTAAGAAATTATTCACTTTTACTATTTTAACAAGTATAACTATACATATATGACAAAAGAGTTATATCATTAAAATTCCCTATTTTTATTATTTACTCATTCTTTGGCAAATTGATGTAATTTTACTGATTGTATGTGGAAAAATTGGGCTGCCTGACGCTTTTTGTAATCCTCCAGTTCCGTCTCTATCTGAGATATGAAAAGATCTATTCTGAGGCTCTTTGCCTTTACTTCTGATGCCAATGGTTTTCCTACTAATCTGAGAGGAATTATCTTGTCGATTTCTCATTTAATCTTTTAGAGAAAATCAATTAATGTCTTACTAGTAATAAGGCAATATTTTCCTGATCCAGGCAGTAGATTCCTCAAGTCTCACGAGTTAGGATGCCTACCTAGGCTTAGATAAATGGTAGGTCCCAAAAGATGGCCGCTGCTATGACTCTATCAGTAACATTGCTATTAGTAAAGTTAATAATTGAGTAATCGAATGCTCCAGACAGATCACCGTCATAACTAATCACAAATTTAAGGTTTAAATCAATATTGGCTTCAGAGTCTACTTGTAGAAAGCAGTTGTATCCTCAATAAGGACGTCTTTTATCTTACTGTAGGTTATGGTATGGCAATGAATGAAGTTAATTGGATATCACCATCAGTTTGATCTGATAATTTGAGGTAATCTCAACAAAGAATGGCAGCAGAGTTTTCTGGGACTACAACCTTGAAAAGCTCAATTGATAGATCAAAACCTCTAATCCGTATCATTGCCTCCGCAATAATTTCAGCCTCTTTTGGTCAATAATTAAGGACAAAGTTAAAAAAATCAAAAGTTTTAATAATTTTAAGTTGACTCCATTTTTTAATTTAACGAGTTTTTAATGCTTAAATATAGTGAAAATAATTATACAATTTGGAAATTTAATTATGCTTGATCAACCTTTTGCAGAAGCTCCTGGTGTCTTTAGAATTAAGTTCTAAAAAATTACAAAATTATAATTCTTTTACATTTTTACTTCTTTGCTGTATTTTTTTTTGCAGTCTATATTTCTATGAATCAAATTGGATTTAAGATATTCCATTTTGAATATATAGGGCGCCAATATTGATATTTAAAAAGGTATTGATAAAAGTTTTCTATACATAAGTGATACTTATAACAAATTTCTTTATCCTAGTATAACTAGCTATTTTACTAATGGATAATCAAAATTATTATTTAGTAGAAAGACAAAGTTTAGAAAGATTGTGCAGTGACCATTTAAATAGATTACTTAAATTAGTAATGTATTTTGTCTATGATTTTTAAAAATAAGGTTATTATGATATAAAATATATCGTTTAAATCATTATTATTAAGTTCTCATCAGTAAGAACCTTTTTTTACTTAGTCCTTAATGAATAGCTTATTCCTCATAATGTATACAAGAAGAGGTGTTTGCCTATTTGCAGAATTTTCAATAAATAGTTTAGCATGTACTGATTAGGGCCCCTTTGAACTCGACTTCGATCATCGAATGTGTGATGTTCTTCTAGTATTCTTCCTTTAAATAAATTTATTTAAAGGGCCTCCTCGCGAGTCTTAATAGAAAACTCTAACCGCCTCTTGGTCGGATGACACTTCGTGACTTACTCGTGGTAGCCTCAATGTTTCTCTAAGTGTGAGAGGTCGAAGGATTCGTAGGATATATTGAATAATCTTGATGGCGAGGCTCTCGTGGGTGGTAATCTGAAGCAGGTAAGCCAGCTTGGTGCTCATCTTCGATCAGCAAGCTCATCATACACTCTTGGCTCAATGATAGCTTACTATTGACTGCAGCAAGGATGGCAATGGGCATTCCAAGATATCTTTGAGAATACAATGATTCTAATGTAGCACATGGCATGTTAGTAGGGAGGTAATAAAATTTAACTCAAATTAATAATTTTTAATCTTAATCAAGTAGGCCTTTAATTTTGGTTGTTTGCTAAAATTCAAATGTATGCCTATATATTATATTTTATGTAAAATGCGATTAAACTGCTTATCATAATTAACTTCTAATTTAAATTCTAACTTAATTTTAACAACCACCTTATTCGAATACAAATTATACTTTTATTAAACATTGAAAATGTTATAAATATTAATTTTTTGAGAATATAAATACTAATTCTTAATTAACTTCTTAACTATAATAATATATTCATAAAGCTATAACAGATGATAAATAAACCACAATGCAATATATCCCAAATAGAGCAAGAAATTATGAATCCAATCTTGAGATACCCCTCCAATAATAAATACCAACATCAATTTCATATCAAGAATCTATCCTTGAATTATTTGAGAAATTCTTCTGGGAAAGCCTTTTTAAAATATTAAAATCTGCATTAAGCACTACTAAAGATAAAAATTGCATATTTTGTACTACAACTGAGACTTCAACTGCGAATAAGAGGGCAAGAAATCCTAATCAAACAGCTTCAACTCAAATAATTAAAATGATAAGACAAATATGGAATAATAATTAAATAGATGGAAAACATATTTCCCTATGATTACTTTGCAAATAGGGACAATTAGATAAAACTTATGATGAACCATTTAATAAAACTTTTATTAAATTGGAGATTAAATTAAATAACTTGTGCCCTTATCGAAAATATAAATCATAATTTAACAATTATATCTTCCTATTAATTAATGACAAATATTCAATTAATACAAGATAGATAAACTTTCAAAGTTATCCTTGTAAAGACATAACTTTATGATAGATTTGAAAGCAGAGAGTCATGTACCTCTGTATAATTTCATCCATCATCTGCAAGGATATCCCATTCATTGATTGTAAACTTATAAACTGAAAGATGAATGTTACTTAGAAGCAAAAGATACTTATGCAATGCCAGACCAACAACTCTTAAATGAATTTAAGGTTACATTAAATCAAAACATTGCAGTGTTTACAAAAACACATCTCCTATAAATTGTATTGCTAACTAATTTTCATGAAGATTTTACTGAAAATGATGAATGCTATAAATCTCTCTTTTTACCTTAGAGACTATAAGAATAGTAATTAAGTATTTATTGTATGCCTTCATAAAACTTCATTAAAACTTACTAAGTTCATAACAACTTAAATAGCTAATTCAAATTAAAAGACAAAGGTCAGATAGTTGGCTTCCTTTACACAAAGAGAAAGTGACAAAGGAAATAGAAGTAATCCAGAAGAAGATGCAGACGAGGAAAATAATTAAATGAATCAGTAAAGTGAAGAACAGGATGATTTAATTTTTATAAGGATTTTCCATCATTTATAGTTTATTTATAAAATATTAAAGGGGTCCGATGGAATTTAATCTTTGATAAATATCAAACATTTAAGTACTATAATTTAATATTATCTTTAAATTCAAAATTAATTTATCATAGCTAAATAAATGAAAATAAATTAGTTTTTTCATTAAAATTAATAATTATAATAATAGTGTAGTTAGAATGGGTTTATATTATAAAATAAGGATAATAAATTACTTTAAAATAATTATTAATAAAATATATACATATACACATTAAGTTTTAACTATTTAAATGCAGTTTAAATGAAAGTTCTAGATATCAATCTTTAAACTTAATTGTTAGGTTAGATGATTATTGAATTTTTAATATATGTTAATTTGGATATATAAATTATTATGAGTCATAGGTATTGTAGAAATACATTTAAATTTGGAAATTTAATTATAATTAAATTTAATTTCAATCCCAAAATCGTGGCAGTTAAAGTTGGCCAATTTAAACGATCTTGGGCTCATTTGATAGAAAATTCAAAATTAGCTGGACTTTACTAATGGCGGTACTATTTTATCTCATCCCCAGACTGAGATAACTTGAGTTTAATTAAACTCATCTAAATTCATTAAATTATACCCTAACATTAAACTCAAGTTATCTCGGTCTGGGGATGCAATAAAATAGTACCGCCAATAATAAAGTCCAGCTAATTTTGAATTCTCTATCGAATGAGCCCAAGATCGTTCAAATTGGCCAACTTTAACTGCCACGATTTTGATTTATTATTAATTTAATTATAATTAATTTTCCAAATTCAAATGTATTTTTACAATATCAGTATTGTCTGGGTATGCTGTCGTCTTCTATCCAAATAAAATATGACAATATTTATTTATGATTTTGCACAAAGACATGCCTAAAATATTATATAAAATATTTCAAGTGCATTATTATTAAGTTAACTAAAAGTTAGATCAGTGAATTATTTATGATGATGCTTGTCTATTGAAAAATAGTTTCTACAAGTCCAATGCTAGTTTTAAGTTGAAATGGATTAAGGTTTCCCAAGTTTAAATACTAAAATTAAAACAGCCAAATCAATAATGTCTAGACTCTATAATCAAAATGCAAAAGAAATAGAAATTAGATAACTTTAAGTATTTGTAGTCTGTTAATATTTAAGTTGTCATAGAGATACTTTCAATTAAGCAACTTAGGCTGATTAGAATCAAAAGCAAGTGAGCTTAAGCCTTGATTTTATACCCGCATAGATGTTAAGTGCGATTTTTTTGTAAATCACTCATTAAAGAACTAGCAAGTAGAAGTAAATGGTAATTACAAACAGGTAGATTAGTTTTTATTTTAATAAGAATGAATTACAATCAAATGATAAATAACTTTATAAGTATATTAACACTTGAAAAATAATGAAATAGTTTTTTCTTGAAAATTAGTATGCAATTTCAAAATCTTAATGTAAAATTTTATGCTGTTACCAACTCAACAGCGACTTGGCAAGCACTCACCAACTCCCCAAAGTTATAAACAATTATTATCAGTTAATGTATATATAAGAAACTGTAATAGTCAGTGACTAAGTTTTCCAATCGATCTATAAAACTCATATAAGATGAGGCGAATTAAAATAGCCAGAATTGCTAAATGGGCAATATCAATTATAACGTAAATTAAATTGAAATTGTTGAACTGTCATAAATAGATAGGTTATTGAAAGATTATAAAAGACGTTAATTTAGTACGATGAATAACAGCCAAGACTAATATAAATAATAAATTCGAAGCTCTTATACACTTTATAGGTCTCTCTAAATTAATATTGCAATGCTGATTGTATTAAGATTTGAATAGATGCATAAAGAATCTTTTAATTTAGGTATAAACAATTAAATATTGCCTTTGTAGTAGCTATAACCAAATTTAGTAGATTAGATTTATTTATTTATTTTTCTACACTCCCTCTTTAATCCCTCTATAAAGCATTGCTTAGCTGAGAATAAAAATATATTGCTTCCTAGAATGGGAGGGAAGGAGGGCATTAAGTTTTTATGTTAGACTTAGATGATACTTTAGTTTACTCATCTTTCATGTCTTTAGTATTGCAAGATATTGCCATGCATATTGATTGAGTTAGAAGGAAAAATTGTTACGAATGTATTGATTTCTATATTTGTGAGCTATGAACTTGCAGTTTTATGATTGTCTTACTAAATATTATTAGATATCTAATCATAGTAAATTTGTTTTTCATATATTATCTGTTCAGAGAGCACTGTACATATTATAATGCTACACTTGTTAAAGATATTAGTCTATTCATTAAACTTAAAGCCTTCAATAATTCTCCTAACATCTGATTTTTTTGAACTCTCTTCATCACTTAGACCACTCATCTCATGTAACAAAAATCCAAAAGGAATTTGGAGAAATCTAGACGAATTAGAAGATATTGCTCTTCAATGTAAACTTTCTTGATTTTATCAAAAAATATATTACACAAGATTAACTAATAGGCACTTTAAAAATTCTCATAAATTGGATGTTTAATCTATAGGGAATTCTACTGGACTTATCATAGAATTCGGGAGATATCTTTTGCCTAGTGCTTTGTAGCTGAAGGCCGCTTTTGAAAAAATTAATTGGCTTTGAGGATGGTCATTCAGTAGACTAATACTAGAAATCATTTTAATTTATAGTTATATAGTTTTTATGTTGTTACTTATTATTATTAATAATAAACTCTACCTATAAGATATTAAAGTTGAAGATTTTAAAAAATTGGCAGAGTATCTCATTGATTACGTCCCATATTTCAAAGAACTCTTTGATGATGCACGACCATCTATAATAGTTTCAGCAACAAAATTGTTCTCAATATAGAGAAAGCTTATTAAGATCACACTCTTAAAGCCAAATAAAGACAGTGGAATTCTCTCTCTGTCAACATCAGCACCACTGGGGTACAGATGCAAATAACAAATTCCAAGATTACTAAAAGAATGATACAGAAGCTAAGTAAAAGGGTGCAACAAGTTAATTAAACTTTTGGGAGTAAGTATTATAAAGCTCTAATAAGCTTGCTTTGCTCAACATTGAGATCTCCATAAATATATAAAAAGAAATCAGAATTTCAGAAAAATCTAACCAGCAGAAAACTCCTGAACAAAGCTAAAAAAAAAATAACCAATAAAATATCTTATTGCAGTATTGAAAAAAAAGCAAACAAGCAGTTATGCTAAGCAGAGATCTATTGCTAAAGGATTTATAGCTTCAACCAATTATAATTAAATCAATGCATATTGTAAATATTTTATTGAAGATTATATAGCAAACAATTCCTAAATTATTTAAATACATCTCTTTTTTTTGATGACTCAAGATAACACTTAATATAGTAGTGGCATCTAACAATATTGAAAGACATTAAAAAGTACTTGATCTAGTCTACTAAAGACCGAGGCAGTCACAACTCTATCAGTTCTTATGAGCTTTTGAATCCATTTTAAATTAAAAAATCTTAAGGCAGATAATATAATATATCCAGGCAAGCATTAATCCTAAAAAGACAAGATGCAACGAAACTAATACTTACTCTCCGATGTATCGATACCATAGTAAACTCCAGAAAAGCAGACCATTTCAACTTTCTCCTAATAATCCCCCTAAACAATAAATCTGTTAGTTATACTAATCGAAATCATGTTATAAACGGCCAAATTCGAATTATAAAGTTCAATTAGAAAATAAACCTTTCTGTGAAGTAGCAAGATCCTAATCTAGCAATTTTATGAAGGAATAACATCAGAAGAATATATAATTAAAAATTATCTGATATATTATAAATTCAAATAGCAAAAATAAGTTGCTAGAACAAGAAGACTTTAGATACAATTGAGACTGGGACAGCCAACACTGTAAATAAAAGTTCTTTCATAGAAATTATTTCTCTTAGAGGATTAATAGAGTAAATAATAGTTGGAATTCCAATTGAGATTCGTAATTAAAATCTAAGCATAGTATAAACTTCAATTTATATATTCTGTTCAGAGCAAGATGTCATCGACTGCCTTTGAATAAGAATTATGATGGCTTATTTTAAAAACAATGTATATAGTCTAAAACTAGGATTAAACAAGAAATAGTTCCATACTTATGCAGAAGCGTAGTCACCACAACAATCATCAATTATCCTCTTAATAAACTCAATATAATTCTCTTTCTGAATTATAATAATAATAATAGCAATAATAAGAGACGATAAGAGAAGATAGTTGAATCCATAAAGTCTATAATGATTTTACTGAAAATAGTATAAACATAACGTCTAGAACAGAAAAAATTAGCAAGAGATTTCTTGAAAATTATTATATAAAAAACTATAATTGAAAGCATTTAAGCTTCGCTATTTTGCCTCAACCAAAGATTATGATTTTGAATTTCAAACCTTAGCCCGTATATGCTAAACCTACGAGAAGAACTGGATAACTGAAAATATTTAGATATAAGATTGCTTTAAATCCATTGAATTCAATAAGTCTAAAAAAACTCTCACTCTTAATCTTTTAGATGTATAAATACTCTCAGTATTTTTTATATAAACCCATTTAAGAACATCATCAGTTGGTCACAGCTACTTAAGCAACCAGGACGAGAGCACTTTAAACATCATATAATTTAATAATTTTATTTTATTAATCATTTAAATCTAGTTAACTATTCGAAACAAACTAACAGGATTATGAATCAACAACGGCAGCAACAATAAAACAATCAACAACAACATGATTCAATACTCTAAAATCATAATTTTGATATATATATCATAACTAGAGGCAGTGGAGACCCCAAAACACAAGAGCTTATAAATTAAACGCAGAAAAATTAAAATCATAATAATTATTATTACTCTTAAAATACGAGTTACAGCTAACCTAGAGAATTGGCACAGGAAATAGTAGAACAGCAGAGTTTCAAGTACTATAAAAAATTATTTTCATGAACTAAAACCAATATCCCTATCATCATCAAAATACTAGCCAAATTATTGCATAATAAAATTAGATAAATTTTCATACATATGAAGGATATTAATTATGTCGTAATCTTAACAATTAGATCAAGCTCATTAAAATACCATTATGATTCATTTATAAGTTAGACATAATTAAATTACACTAAATAAATTCATAAAATGGAATGTTTGAGTTGAAACCATTAAAAGCCAATAATTTTTGATTTGGCTTGCCTCAAATGTCGTGACCTTAATAAGTTTAGTAGAAAATAAAGAAAATGAAAAAGTATTAACTTTAAATACTATCTACATATATGAATTCTATTTCAAATTTTAATTTAATTTAATATTATATGATTGAAATATACATTCATAATTCTTAAATTACAAATAAAAATTAATGTTGCATAAAAGTAATTATTTATTAATATGATGTAATTTTTACAAATTAAAAGATATGCATATCTAACTTTCTCTAAGGGCGCCAACCAGTTTAGGAGCTTAATGAATTTTATCATTATTGAAAGCATCTCTCTGGATAACCTCCTATATTAATGAGGTAATGGAGTAAGATGAAGTCTACCAAAAATCAAAGCCAAAAAATGCTCAATTCTATATATTAATGAGAATTAATGATTTAATTTATTTTAATATTAATCAGATTTAATATGTTCAAATTGATGTTCTGCTAGATTTACACCAACAAAAAAAGTGAAAATAAGTGTTAATTAAAAATCAAATGCGATTTTTATACCCATAATTATTTATATATATAAAAGGCATTAAAAGTTTGAATAAAATCAAAAATCAAATTTTAATTAGAAAATTGTGAGAATAATTAAAACCGGTACTTACTTCTTACGTTTACTAAGGACTCTCTAATTATAATATGGTACCACAAATACCTTTTAGTGTAGCTCTTGAGATTTCCATCATACAAATCATTCATTAAGAACATTTAAGAAGCAGAGAGAGAAAATAGTGGAATCTAATTGATAATGAGACCAGACGATTGCATACTAAAATTTATGATAAAATCATTGATTTATACACAACAGTGTCTATTTAGAGACAATCCCCCCACTCATATTCATTTTATAAATTCTGAATAGAGTGTTCAAATGGACGATGACAGAGAGACATTCAGCAACTTAAAAGGCAATGATTGATCAGGTGTTCCTACAGAGATCCCCTACCCACCCCTAACCCACCTTCCCCATAACCCACACCCTACCCCACCACCCTAAAATACCCCACTTCATATCAAATTCTTTATCTACAGGGTCTAAACCTACATCCTTCATGACATCTCGACATCAAAGATCCTATTTTATATACAAAATTATATTACAATATCATTTTATATTTCCATGATAGTGGAATAAATAATATAAATTTAATGCTTTATCAAGTTTCACAATCTTTGTATTAATAAATTAGAAAGTTATAAGGATAGGGTGACCCACAGGGGCCCGAAACAGGAAACTTTCAAATAAAGCTACTAAGGCATGCTGAGGGTAGGCAGGGGGTAGCTGGTTAACCGCATTACAGGCCAGCAGGCGAGGTTCAATCTGTCAGATCCTAAATTCTTCAAGTCGTCTGCACGCTAAGGATTTCCCTGCATTAGATGAGATACCTGGCGTGAGTTCAGTACCTAGGTAATAAGAAGCAGGATGAAGGTACGCTCAACCTTCAAAAAAGAGAAGATGAAAACCATAGAAGCCAACAATAAGGATTTTTCTCCCAAGCCGTGTTAAGGTGCTGAAGCTACCACAGCGAAAGGACAGGGATTATGTTTCCCAGCAGCGTTAGGACCGGTAAGAGTTTTTCTCCATCTTATATCAATCTGGTTGAATCCTACTAGCTCTGTCACTCAAGCTAACCACTTAGGATGACATCCTGATTTTAGGTGAAGACTAAGTTTTCTACTTCAGGTTTGCCACGTCACGGAATTGCAACGTAAACTCACTCAGATATGTCTACGTCACGACTAAGATTGATGGTTTGATTTTAGAATTAACTAGTGAATGATAAATATATTTGATTCATAAATCATTATCATAATCATTAATCATAATCATTTTAAATTTCATAAGGCATAGAGTATGGTAGACAAACATCGTGATGATGATTAATGAGTAATCTCAAATTAATTATATTATTCATTCACTGTTTTATACTAAAATCAAACCATCAATTTTGTCGTGACATAGACGTGTCTGAGTGAGTTTACATGGCAATTCCGTGACGTGGCAATCGTGAACTAGAAAAACTCTGAAAAACCAACTCGCCTTCCATTCCACTAAGAGTCTTGTTCCGCCTAGGAGTATCCCCGCTGAGCTCGCAGAGATCTGCTTCCTGTAACAATTAAAGGGGAGTCTGGAGATAACTCTTACTAGGTTCCACCGCTGCTGAGACAGTAGTCTCTGTCCTTTCGCTGCGGTAGCCTCATTAACTCGACCTTGTGTTAGAGGAAAATCATTATCGTTGGCTTCTATGGTTCTCATCGCCTCGCCTCACTTTTGAAGGTTGAGCACCACCTTCATCCTGCTTCCTATTACCTAGGTAACTGAACTCACGCAAGGTATCTCATCTAATGCAGGGAAATCCTTAGCGAGCAGACGACTTGAAAAATTTAGGATCTGACAGATTAAACCCCACCGACTGGTCCCTCATAAGTTGCTCCCAGCAACCCCTACCTGCCCTCGGTAAGCTTTAGTGTAGTAGAGAGCTCTATTTGATAGTCCTAAGTTAGATTGGTACCTCACCTAGCAATTAACTTTTTGATTTAATATTAACTCGAAATATAAACCGAAAAAACTTTTCTATTAAACAATTTTTTTTTTATTCAAGAAAAATATTTATATACTATAGTATGAAAAAATTTTTTAATAAATTTTAATCCATTAAATCAATTTTATTCGGCATAATTCGAAGAAAAAGTCTGATTAATTTTTATATTTTTTTATTTTCTTTATTTACCAAAGATATTGGACAAATTAAATATAAAATTTAGAAAATAAATAACTTCAAAAATTAATCAGACTTTTTCTTCGAATTATGCCGAATAAAGTTGATATAATGGATTAAAATTTATTAAAAAATTTTTTCATACTATAGTATATAAATATTTTTCTTGAATAAAAAAGAAATTGTTTAATAGAAAAGTTTTTAGGTTTATATTTCATAAGGTATAGTGTAGTATAGTTGAAAAACATCTTGAAACTTTACAAAGCATTAAATTTATATTATTTATTCCACTATCATAGAAATATAAAAAATGATATTGTATTATAATTTTATATATAAAATAGGATCTTTGATGTCGAGATGTCATGAAGGATGTAGATTTAGACCCTGTAGATAAAGAATTTGATATGAAATGGGGTATTTTAGGGTGGTGGGGTAGGGGATAGGGTATGGGGTATGGGTGTAAGTAGGTGGGTAGGGGGTGGGGTAGGGGTCCTCGGTAGGAACAATCAGGCAAAGAAAAGCTTAGAATCAATCAAAGTATTTAAAAAATATGAAAAAAAAGATATTTATTAATCATTTTTTTTTCTCTGTAAATTTGAAAAATGAAGTAGTTGAAACTAAATATAATGATGAATAGAAAAAAAATTAAAAAAAATAACCCCGTTTAATAGTTTGTGAATCAATTAGAGAAATTTATTTTAATGATATATTTCACTTTTTAAAATAGGGAATTGTAATATGTTCAATTCTTGTTACTTAAAGATAAGAAAATCTCAGAATTATACACAATAACTTCATTCAAAAACATTATAAGAGTATTACTGAGAGTAATTAATTGATTTAAATAGGCAAGATTTATGATAGAGTTAATTAAAAAATGCCTATATCATATTTTTAAAAATATTCATGAAAATAAAGAAATTAAAGGAACGCTCTTTTCCATAATATATTAAAGAGAAATTGATGATATTAAAAATATATTGAGATTCTTTAGACATTTAATGTAAATCTCTTTATAACTTAAAAGAAAGCAAAAGCATTTATTTTTTGAAATGACTCTTTAACAATTATCCCAATATTATTGAGGATTTAGCAATCAAGTTAGTTTGGCAAGAGATATACTCTAAATGAATAAACAGCAGTTTATAAATAATACTTGGAGCTTAATGTTTATGATCTTATCAGAAATATGCTTTAAAATTCATTATTTAATAGCAAAATATAATTTTAAATAATTTTAGCTTGTCAAAAACCATTAGAAAAAAGTAATAATAACTGGTTTATTCAAGAGCGAGGAGGCAAAATATCTGAGCATGCAGTTATTTAAACTAAATATACCATTTAAACAACTCTCATGTGGGATGGGTTTTTTGAGTAAAAATAATTTGGATAATAAAGTTAAGAATAATTATTAAAGCTTCTTATAAACCAATATGTTAATGATACCAAGTTTTGTATCAAAATAATTTTATAAAATTAACCTCTCTTAAACTATATTTTAAACATGATAATTTAAATAAAATCATATGGTTTTTTAATTTTATTAAAATAGAATCTTATTTGCGTTATTAGTTATATTAAGCCATTAGCTTCTAATTTGTCACCATAACCTTAGTATGTGAGATATTGAAAATCTTAGAATCCTTTTACATAAAAAGTCTAAATATTCTAAGTTGGCGCATTCTTGTATGAACTAAAACCACCTGTTATTATTTTAGATCCCCTTAAGAAATAATTCTCTAAAATTTCTTGATTTTCAAGTATTTCATAATCAACATACTACAAAATCAAATAATCTCGGTAAATTTATTGACATAGAAATAATTACTACTCATAAGCTATATGATCATAACTGTAATGCATATAAATCATCATCAAAACATTAAAATTTTATCACATTCATCAGTTACTGACAGTATCTTTAGTCTATTAATTACTTTATAAATTCTGAATATTCGATCCCTTAAAATATTTGAAATATGTTAAATTAATAAAGGTAGATGTATACTATTACTAGACATTTCTATTCTATACCAAAATCAGTCAGCCAGCCAGCCATTTTGATTGAAAGAACGAAACATATTCGCATCTAATAGAAGGAATTTTTTGCGAAACAAAGCACCCTTTTATAATATGAATAATAAGCAAGGGTTGGAGAGTGAAGAGGATTTGAATCTCACGTGTGGTGTATATTAGCCCTCGAATTCACAGTTTTTAGTGGCTCCAAATGTTAATTGTCTCCATTCCTATTGAAGACTATAGAAATTCGAGTAAACAATAGTGTACTTATGACTAGCACCCTTTTATTAGCTATATCTTTGGAGCGAAAAGTTGACAAGTGTGTTTGAATTTATTAAGAATATTTTTAAAAAGAAGTCAAATCGTAAGTTAAAAGAGCTAAAATTTGAAGCCAGCTACATTTTGTATCCATTTTTTTATTAAAAATGCCATAGAAATAAAATTATTGCAAAAATTTATAGTAAAACTGAAGTGTAGCTCTGTTTACTTTTCTTTCATCACTAATGCCATCATAATTGTGATTACTATCATCACTTTCAATATCATAATTATCATTATCATTTTATTGCTGTTGCTACCAATCTGTATTCTATTCTAACATCAGTCAGCCAATTACTTTATTTGAAAAACGAAGAAGCATTCACATGCAATAGAAGAGTGGAATGATTATTGTATCTGAAAGCAGTTTTAATGTTGCAGTCGATGTTACGATCGTATCTTAATAAAAACTAAATAATAAGTTTAAATTATAGTGATTGTGTTTTTAAATTGATTACAAATGCGATAGGATATATTCATTTATTGATGAATATTGTGAAAGCTAAGATGATCCTTGATTGATAATTTCATTTTTTATTGAAATTATATTCTCTTTACTAGTTTAAACTTGAAATATATATAAGATATCTTGAGGCGGTACATACTATATAAAGTAGTCAAAAGTCGACTATTCTTCTATATTTATTTAACTAAAACTCAGACTATTCTTCATCATAATAATTTGAACCTTTTATGTAAAATTTTAAGTGAATTTCTTTTTTAATGTTGATTCTGTTTTTATTTATATAAAATTTTTGCCATTTACCAAAAACCTTTGACTCTCTAGCTTATGCACTAAGCTTCAACTTTAACACTATTGAACTATCCATTATTTTTTATATTTTAGTGTGTATTCTTGAAATCCCACAGCAATATATAATGTTTAATCAGTTTTGGGTTATATGTAGATTTTGCAATCATCTTATAATAATCTCTGTTTTTATTAAGATAAACATTTAGTTTAAATGAGAAATCAACTGTGCGATAGCTCAACTCATACTCTTAAATCAAGCATTTATTTTATTCATCCTCATCTTAATTTACAAATCAAGAGGAAATACTATTTATAAATGGCATTCTTGCATTTATGTAGACTGCTCTAAATTTATTTTTTTACTTTTCATGCTTCTTTGAATTCTAGTTCCTAACATGATATCTTTAACTTTTGGACGACAAGCCTCAAATTTGTATTATAATAAATTTTTCAACCTGAAAGCTTTAAGAAGTCTATAGTATACACTGTTAGATTTTCCAAAATTTCCTGCTGACCCCCTCACCTTATCTGTAGTCTAAACTTTTGCTGAATAATTAATTTAAAGTCAGAAAGATTAAGAGTAGTTAAAAGAAAATTTTTACTAGTTTGTTTCTTATATCGAAAAAGATTGGGTTACTTGTATTTAGTTATCTAAACTTTTCGAATGTATATTCTCAGCCAAGATTTCAATGGATGTGAGGATAGCTTAAAACTGCAGTTGATAATAAATATTGCTAAAGTATAATTGATTTGAGGAAATTACTTTAAATTAAATTAATAATAATTAAAATTAGTGGCAGTTAAAATTGTCCAAACCTAGACAACATAGTACTTGTTTGATAGAGAATTTGAAATAAGCTGGACTCTACTAGAGGCGGTACAGCCTTATCTCATCGTAGAAGAGAGATAACTCGACTTTAATTTTGTATGATTTGGTTAGTAAATTTAATGCCAAAATTAAAGTCGAGTTATCTCTCTTCTACGATGAGATAAGGCTGTACCGCCTCTAGTAGAGTCCAGCTTATTTCAAATTCTCTATCAAACACGTACTATGTTGTCTAGGTTTGGACAATTTTAACTGCCACTAATTTTAATTACTATTAATTTAATTTAAAGTAATTTCCTCAAATCAATTATACTTTAGCAATATTAATTAAGATTGAAATTTTAATAGGCTTTACTTTATATTCTTATTTAAATTTAACTAAATATTAACCAATCTCAACTTTAATTTGTAATTACTTTCTCCATATTTCAATTCTTAATCTTTAAATTAACAGTTCGGAACTTGTTTTTAATAAATCTTATATAAATTAATGCAAAAATAGGGAGAATGGTAATTAAATACAAAACTCATTTAATGATTTAATAACTACTAACAAGATTCATAACCACTCTCTAAGTAATTGCTTAATATTTATGTATAAATCTTTAATAAAAGCTTGCGTATCTCTAGGGTCTCCTAGCTTGAATATCTCAGTAATTTTCGTCTCGATCTCCTTAGCAAGCAAGGTCTTGATCTATAAATCTCGTTGTTGTTTTTTCATGAGGCTGGTTGTGATCTTCTTTGGGATGAGAGGCTAGTTGAAATACAGGCTCTTTAATGATTAAGTAGCTCAATTGATCTCAATTTTATACTAAATCTCGATGGTTAGGGACATCTATTCTCTCAACTAATGATAACGGGCTCATACTTCCTGATTGATTCAAGTAATTCCTCTATGAGCTGCAGAAAGTCATCTTGTGGGCTTATCAACATCTGCTACCTCCAAGACATGAGTAGCTTATCTTCCTCCTTCACGAGGAGGAAACTTTGGTCATGGTCTTGAGATCAGTTTTCTTCAGCACTGATGTCTAATTTTTAAATTCCGTCATTTTGAAATTGTCATTTTGCAAACAAAGTTTAGAATCAAACTCTATTTTAGAAACTGGATTTAGTCCAACTCGAATCAGCAGGAATAATCTCATTGAGATAGAATGCATTGACAGGTATGTCCTGAGGCCGAGATATCGAAGCATATATTTTTCGCAATATATAAAATTAACTTAGGCGCCTTTGCATATTTTCTGATCTTGTATTTCACTTGACTCAGCTAAAACTGCATTTCTTTTGAGGCTAATACTATTTCTTTCTAATGGTAGTTTCTCCTTCCCGAAATCTGCAGAGTGATGACCTTAGCGGTCTCTCATGTTATCGATAATTATTTCTTTTTATTTTAAAGTATTTATATTAAGCCTGAAAGGGATTCTAGAGACACTCTACAATTGACTAATGATTCGTTGGCTTCTCAACCAATGACGTTCCCATCCACTCTATCACTTCAGTGCTTTTCTTTGACTAATTTTCATCAAATTGAGGATATTCAAATGCTAATATAGCTGTAGCTGATTAATGCTCAGGTAGCAGTGAATAGAAGACATTCTATCACTACTACTATTCATTCAGTCCTTGTGTCTATACTAACTATATAATCTCGAATGTAGTTCCCACATCATGCTCATTAATTTCATAGTACACCAAGGACTACTAGAATTAACCAAATAATAATCTCTCGGATATTCAAAGAGAGCTAAGTATTGTTGGTATCCATGAAGAAAGGCACATTATTGGACTATGCAAACCTACAGATGCTCTAAGGTAGCCTTGTGGTGTTGATGATTGTAAATGTGTTACACTAAAAGGCAAATGAATTTGTGCTACGACTATCAACTTCCCACATACTTTTTTTCTGAAGGAGACCTGCTGCCAAGCAATAAAAAACGGTAACTACAGAGAGCATGGCTTGTGCTGTTACTGTATTCCGCATAACAGGTGGTTATCAGGCTAGGTTATTATAGTTTTCTTTTATAGCAGTTAGAAGTAAAATGTAACTCAGATTAATTATTATTAACTTAGTTATTCAGGCATAAAGTTTGACTGCTTTCTGCTTTGTGATTGAAGGCTTCATAATATAAATATATTGTATTAAGTGTATTTAATGTAAAGCTATCAAGTATATTAAGAATAATTATTATTTATTTAAATTAGAATTAATTTTAGCAATCAGCTTATTTGAACAAGTACTTTACTTTAATGAAATTAAGCAAGCTATTGTTTTATGCATTTATAAAAGAAATTACTTACAAAAGTGTTTTAAAAATAAAAATTTTACTTTAATTTTAATGAAATAGCCATTAGATTAGTGCCTAATATAAAAACAATCTAAACAATTTGGCATCAACATCTATTACAGAAACTTTTTTATTGAATAAATAATTTTCCCTATACGATAAATCTTGGAGAGAATTTTCTTCACAAATATACTTCAATTTTGTGAATAAAAATTTGAAGTTCAAATAAGAAAGCTGAGTTGAGTAGAATTCACTTAACTAGTGCGAGATTTAAAATTTATTGGCTGAAACTTTGAAAATGATATAATATTTAGTAATCTCACATCAATTTTAGCATAACACTATTAAATAATCAAACCATAAATTTATAACGTAATGTACTTCAGAATGAATCGTAACATGGCAACCTCACATCTCATAACTATGATTTATTTATAAAAATTTGATAGATACTCAGAAAAATTTAAGAAATTAAATAGATCCAGAGTAGTTTCATAATTTTGGTACACTGCTATCTTATGATCGAAAGGATGTGAAAACCTAGAGTTGCGATAAATCAAAGAAATAGCAAGTTTTATTTTTCTTATGAAGAACAGGGGTTAAATAAATGAAATCTGTTAATTTAATAGTTTAAAATCTACAAAAATTATTGTTATGCAGGAGCATGGGTAAATTATTAAAGGGAAATAATATAAACCTCAAAATTAAATTGATTGATTTAATTTGAGTTGTCAAAAATTAGTAGCTAAAATGACAATCAAATACAAATATTATAACTTTAAATCTAATTCCCAGTTAATTAAATCATTTAATTGATAATATTTGGAATAATGTAAGTTTTTTCAATATAAAAGCTAATTTTTTAAAAATAACTTTTATTTCGGTATATTTTTATTTTAAAATGATGAGTCTATTTATTATTACTCTATTGAATATTGATTATAAAACAGTACAATATTAAATATTGAATATTATTTATTACTAACAAGACATTGCTATTAATTGTCATATTTGCGATATAATATAATATAATATATAACTTAATGCATAATTATATCGTAAAAGTTCAGGAATTGATAAAATAAATATATATTATCTTTTTATTTTACTTAAAAATCTAATCCTTACAATTGATTTTCAATTATGTTAATAGAATAAGTGACACACATATATTTGGACATTTCAAAACTTCTAACTTTTACACATATTAATAATGTTTTTACTATATCTTACTAATTTCTACTGAAGTAATATTTCAAAGACAATAATAATAATTATAAACCCCTTGTCATACTGCCCACTGAGTTGTTATTGATCATGCTGTTGAAAGTTTTCCCCAAGAGATTGTTATTTTTTGCATACTTTCTTTGCTAATTTAACATACTCTTTTACTTTAGTCTGCTGCAATAACTCATAATCATCAAGCCTTATTGAGGCCAAAAGTCTAAAATTTCAGGTTTCATATACTAGACATTGTCGTTGCTGTCTTTTTTGAATTAGCAGTGAAAATGGTTATTTGTTTGACTTTTGGCAATGTTGCTTGATTTATAGCCTTGCATTGTATTGTATTAAAAAATTAAAAAAAAACACTATTTAATGCTATTTTATGCATTATAAATTTATAATATCAAAGAGTGTGAATTTTTAATCCGAATAAGATATTTATGATAAGTAGCATTTATGTGTAATTTTAAATAAAATTTTTATTAATTAAATGATAATAAAATCTAAAAATATGAAATTTATAGCGAAAATAACTCAACAAATGGTGTAATTGAATAATATAATTTTCAATTAGAACTTTTAACGGAAAATAAGGTTTTAAAAAGTAAAAACAGTATAATGGAATATATTAAATTGATTTATCTACAATTTAACTTATTTATATGCACACTTATTTTTATTTCATCATTAAAGCAAATTATAAATTTCAAATAATAAATCTATTTAAATATACTGAATATTAATTTAAATTTTATTAGAGGCCAATATTTAGATCTCCTTGTGAGATGAATTTGTACTTAACTTTGTAATATTACTGGATTAAGGTCGAAAGAGTGGAGGAGTTTACTGCAATTGCAACTAATAATTTTACATCGGGATTTCCTCAAATACAGCTGAAACGATTTATCATTTAAAGTTTTTGATAAGAAAAATGACGCTATTACTGCTGTTAATAGTGCAAAGTTTAGTTTCTATTTTTTAATAAGTTTTTATATTTAATTTCTATGACTACTTTATTCTTAAAATGTCAGAATTATATTGCTTGTTTTAGCTGTTAAGTTAAATATCTCGAGGTATCATACTTTTTTTACTATTAAGTTTTATTCATTTAAAATGGTTGTTAACTAATTGCTTAGTGACAGATTAATACAGAAGATTAGTTGCTCCCAGACTACTGTCTTGGTGATTAAATAAATTCATTATTTTTTCTTATAATTATGGATGTTTGTTCTTACATAGGCCGCTTTTCAGTAGACTTAAACTTGATTGGCAAGACTTTGTGGAGTTGATCTTACTCTATTGATTGATTAAGTTGTTGTCATTTCCACTTAGATCTGAGATTATTCTTTGCACTGTGATGTAAACCTTTTTGAAAATTGTCGATGGTATCCTTAAGAAATTGCTGAGCATGATTGTTACTCTGATAAAATTGATTACCATTATTTATATATAGTGTTTTTTAAGGTTAAATCTAATGCTGATGGGTGAATCTAGTAAGTGTTAATAGTTGTGAAGTCATTAATCTCTGTAAATGGCTTTTAGATATAACTTATTCATCATTGGAATAAATTCTTTAATCCTTACACAAAAATCTTTCTAAATTACCTTTTAATTGGCTTGATTATATTGCTTTTAAGGGGATTAATTTTATTTAAGTTACTATAACAATTAAGGTTTTAAGGTTTAAGGTATTAAGGGCTGAGTTTATAGTTATTATTGAAATTAATCTTAAGTTTAAAATAAATCAGTGTTTCCATCACCAATGTTTTGATTAGATATGATTATTATTTGTTTTATTAAAATATTTCATTTCTCTGTTGTAATTATATTTCCAAGCAAGCTACATAAATGATCAACTAAATGCTAAGGTATCTAGGAATAAACATATTTGAATTAATCGATAACTAATAAATTAAAGGGAAACTAATAGTTAGAAATATGGAAAGCTAAATATGAGGATGCAGATTAAGCCTGTGCATTCTCGAAAACGTTTGTTACTTAAAACATTTCTAAAGAGGAAAGGATGCATAAGGTAGTCACTTTGCAGTAGGACAGTAAGAAGATAGATTCAACGAAATCAAGAAGGAATTACTCGTTTATTATATGAAGATTGATCAGAAAATATCACTCCTTTTAGATTCCCATTTTTT
Organism: Oxytricha trifallax; assembly: GCA_000711775.1. Lineage (NCBI taxonomy): Eukaryota > Ciliophora > Spirotrichea > Sporadotrichida > Oxytrichidae > Oxytricha > Oxytricha trifallax. The sequence continues at coordinate 22,987 of ARYC01020212.1, forward strand.
ATTGTTGCAATAAGTATTCTAATCTTATTTTAAATTCTTACTTACTATCATCTATTTTTATTTTTATTATACATATTCATTATCTCCATTTATTGAGTTTAGAAGAGATTTGTAATTGATTTTTGCAAGATTCATTTGATCCTCATTTGATTGTGCTTAATCATAATTGGTCTTTTACTTTTAGGGTTAAATTTAAATTATTTGTCTATCCCTGAATCAAAACCCTTTCAGTAGTTTGATTGAGTTTTTGATTGATAAAAGTAGACTATTAGTGCATACTTTATTAGGGTTTTAATAGGGTTTATGTAGGGTTTAATGTTTAAATATTAGTAATTTAAGTGAGTATATGCGAGGTTGTGGATTAGTTTATGACAATGAGTATAAAGATTTATTGTTTAAGTTGCGTTATGGGTGCGATGATTATAGTGATCAACTCAAGCCTATTATAAATTACACATCTAAAGCAAGACTGCTCCATAAATCTCCTGCAACCGTGAGGTCTCACTGTCTAGCATTGAATTTAAAGAGATAGCAGCTAAAAGACCTCTAAAATTTTAGCGGCATCATATTGATTATCTCATTAATGATAAGACTCTTAAATACTGGGCTCACTTCTCTCTGGCCTAGAGAGCTGTGATGTTTCATTGCCAATTTCCTGAGCTTCATATCTCTGCTTAATCTATAGCGAACATATATAAAAAGAACGGAATATCTTACAAGACAGTCAATCGCATTAAGAGAGTGATTGACTTTAATGACCATTTTATAAGACTAATTTAAGCTATATATTCGATTAAATTCAGAGGTCTTAAGACAATAATATAAAGTTCATACACGCTGATGAAGCTGTATTTACATTCAATACCTTTATATCAAAGTCTTGGTACAAGAGGTATTGTAATATAGAAGTTTATGATCAAAAGGTTAAGGTAAAATCATGCAATCCTTGGTGGAATAAGTGAAGATAGTGGCCTCGAGACTTATGCTCTATAAAGACTGAATAATATATTAAGTTCTTGCAACAACTCAGAGATAAGTACGCTGACTAAGAGATTATTCTATTCGTTGATAACTTCTCAGTTCATAAAACTAAAGACTCAAGGAAGGAATATGAAAGGCTAAATATAACACCTGTATTTAATATACCTTACACCCCTTAGTTCAATGGAATTGAATTATATTGGGGGTTATTGAAAAGTCATTATAATAAATTGCTGCTCTACAGTATGTTTCATCAGTTAAAGATATATACAGTCAACTTTATTAAGAGTGCTGCTAAGAGAGTCAGCGATGAGAAAGCTAAAGTATGCGCAAGAGAAGGGAGATTTTGTATATAAATAAGTTTTAGATTTAAGCGAATGAATAAGTTCACATATTAAACTTGTCCGTAAAGGGATTTGGCTTCTCTTTCTTTTCTTCCTCTTAAGGCTTGTATGGGCATATGTTTCTTCTCTTAGTGCCAGCTCCTACATCTATGTTCATCTCGACAGGCTTATATAAATCTTTGAAGAGTCTTTTACTCAATTCATGCTTTACTTGAGACTTTCTCTCTCTGTTTAATTTGCTGCGCTCTTTCATCAAGTATATAGCAGTACCAGGTTTTTCTATAAAGTTAGAAGACTAAGCTTACTTGAGATGAAAGGATGCTTTTGAAGTTCCTACAGCCAGGTATCACTTATTTTAATACCTTGCTTCTCTTTTTCTTCAGGAGAGATGCTGTATCGTTTCTTGTGAGCTTCTTAAATAACTTCATTTAAGTACTCAGGTTTCAGAGTTGCAAGAACACCAAAGAAGAAGTTTCTCTCTGGCAACTTATTAGAGAGCTGTAGCTTTGATGGAAGGTAGGGAGCTACGTCCGGATCACTCATAGCATCGTCATAGAGATTTGTTACTGATATTTCAGGGTAGTTAGGAATTTTGATCATCCTAATTTCATTAGACTTAAAAGCTTTTTTTTCTTCACTCAGTAAGGCTTTTCAGAATGAGATTTTAGTTCCTTCCTGGTTGGCAAGAACAATCCAACTATGGTTAATCTATTAGTTTTAGTTAAAATATTACCTTGCTAAAACAAGTACCAATAGAGGTCCTCTTTACTTCGAAATTTTCCTATTAAATCTTGAGATTAAATTCTCTTCATTGCATCATTCATAGACTCCATCTTGCTTCCTCTTTCTAGAAATGTCAATGAAATTTAAAATTATGGATATCCATTCTAAGTTTATTAAAATCCTACTATTAAATAGGGATGACCTACTTGAGGTCAACCTTGAAAAATTTGAGGAGAAGCATTGAAAAACTTGCTCCAAGTTTTACAGATTGATTTACATTTTTATCAAACTTTCTCCATTAAATTGCTCCTAATAATGTTTAATTATTTTAGGAGGTCGTCCAAATTAAGTTCGAATTTTATTAGGAGTTAAATTTTAAGGTTAAAACTTAATTAGGAGCATATTAAATTTAAAAATGTTTAATAACTTTGCCTCCTAATTAAGTTCAAACTTGATTTGGAGGACCTCCTAGAGAAACAAAACTTCATTAGGAGCATTTTAATTTACTAAAACGAATAAAATTCTCATAAAATATGTCAACTTACAGTCTTCTATGGGTATTTAATTTTCTTACCTCTCAGCCCAGAATCTACCAGAGTGTCTTATACTCTACTATTATAGTTTATTAAGGTATATTTTATCATCATTATAATGAAATCTATCAGCAAACTAAAATGAGCGCTAACCTTTTGAGAAGAGCGGCATTGCTTGGGTAAATTCAATAAAAATTATCATTCCAGCAACCAAGAAAAGTAGAGACCAGAGACGCTTGTACTCAATGGGAGCCTACTTATGACAACTTTGACCAGTCTAGCTTTGAGATTTAAATATAAGTTAAGTAGGAGGTTATCAAAGAAGCTGTGCAAATTGAGGAGGAGGTTAAACAACCCGCGATAGAGCATTAATAAATACCAGCCAAAGTTGACTATTAATGCAAAGAATGCAATAAAGTTTTCCCTTACAAGTCAACTTATAAGAGACACTTGAGAGATATACACAACGATATGCCAAGGTTATATCTCAAGCATTAAAAGAAAGATGGGAAGTATGTCTGTGAGTTCTGTGAGAAGCCATATTCTCATACTAGAGACATCAAAGTGCACTTAAAGAAAAAGCACAATTAAAATTTTGTCTTTATTCATGAACCTACAGGGAATAGATTCCTCTAAAAGAGAAGATCAAGAAACCCAGTGAAGTCTCTTAGAGTTGAAGTCTAAAAGTAAGTTAAATGCAGAAAGCAGTCAAGAACTTTCCAGTCTCTGATATCTATAAAATCATGGTTAAAATAGATGCAATGAAGATTCCTATATTAAAAATCATTGACTTAGATTCTTGCCTAGAAAGCTACCTCACTCTTGTAGATAAAATAGAGATGAGAGTCATTACTGATGACTAATATGCTTATAAGATATATCCTTTCAATAACTTCCTTGCTGATGACAAGTTCCAAATGGAATTTGCTAATGAGTATTATGCTCTTTAAAAGGCAAAGTTAAATGAGTGCAGGCATATCATCTAGCTTGATGCTATTTTACTTAGTAAAGATCATATAGCCTTCAGGCTTCCTTTACTTGAAATTACTTACAGAGAATTCTTATCAAACAATAGATGTCAGAGATAAATTGGCTAGATAGTACAGCAGATAGTTGAGGGGATTGAAGAGCTTCACAAGCTAGGTTATGTTCATAGAGACTTAAAGCCAGAGAACATCATGATGAACTTTCAGCCTCTTAGAGTTTATATTATTGACTTCAACAGAGCTCAAAGAGTGCAAGCCTCTGCATAAGGAAATGTATACGGCACTCCTGGATATTTCCCAGAGAGAGAGGATTGGAGAGATGGAGACACTTAATGGGATATCTGGGCTCTAGCAGTAATAATATTAGAGAGCGACATGCCAAGAAACGATTACTTTTGCTGCAGAGGTGAGAGAGATTCTAAGCAGAGAATCAAGCAATATCTATATAAAAATAAAATAAATGGAGGTCTTAGAGAAATTGCATACTCAACTATTATCAAGCCAAGCTAAGAGAATATACAAACAATCAAACATCAACTTAGAAAGATAAAATTCAGAGAACTGCAACATGACTCTAAGCTTATTTTTGTGTGTAATATTATAAAAACTCGCTTGTTATACTCACTTAAATTACTAATATTTAAACATTAAACCCCTACATAAACCCTATTAAAACCCTAACAAAGTATGCACTAATAGTCTACTTTTATCAATCAAAAACTCAATCAAACTACTGAAAGGGTTTGCTTATAGTATAGCTCTTGCAAATGATAGCTGCTGTATCTATGGTTATGTCACCTTTGAGGAAATTGGTGATTAAATAAAAGGTTTAGGTATTTCTCCCATTGATTCTTATCGCTTTCTTCGGTTATGAAAATCCGTTTAAATCTTCCGTATTTCTCTGGATGTATCCAGCATCCCTTCACTTGAATTTTAAGCTCACATGGAAATATTAATTTATTGTTTCATGAAAAAATAATATGGTATTATGCTCATACTACTCTCTAACTAGTTAGAAGTTTTTCTTAAACTTCGCTTCGACTTCTCCTTATGGGTTTTACTTTTTCCTGTGAGCAATCTTCGCTCCCTTTCTTCCTCCACCTACTATTTATAGATCTGCCTTCTCTTGCTAGAGAGTCCTAAAGACGAATTGTGTCTCTTATAAACTCTAATTAAATTTAAAATCCACAAGGTATCTGTAAAGAAACTTGTAGAATGGTTTACCTCCATCAGAATTGTTATACATTTGTTATTAAATGTCATACATGCTTTTTAATCTATAATATCCTTTATATCCCCACAGAGTCGCGACATCTTCAATAATAATAGATGAACTCGTTGTAAACTTAATACTTCTTCTGTGTCTGATTGAGTATTTTTTACTTGTAATTTTACCTTCCTTATACTTATTATAATTTTGGACTGAAGTCGTAAACAAGCCAACACACACATCTATTAGATAAAATTTGTTGATGTATTCCTAGACTACACAGTGTCCTATATATAATGTTAATTGGAAATTATTATTGAATTGCTTGAAATATGATTAAATAAATTAAGTGTTAATGTATTTGTATAATGATTTCGTTTCTTCAGCCTCTCAATAATAAAAGAAATACCATAGAAACTTCCAGCAATAGCATTGGAATAAACAAGTTAATCATGATTAAAGCCAAAAAAAGGCAATTACAGCATAATAGTAGTCAACTTCTTCCACACATAAGTCGGAACAGGGTCAGATATTTAATTTGAATTATATTAGCAATAGTTTTTAGTATTGATGTAAATAAAATTAATGAGGAGATCTGTAACAGTAAAATACTATATTAAATGGGAATTTAAAGCAATATAGTAGTAAAAAATAGATAAATTTATTAGGATAACTAAGAGTAAATTAATGAGAGAAGTCTTATTGTTAATCAGAATTATTTAAATTAGAAAGTTAATTGCTAGGTTGTACTAACCACTAAGGACTTTCTAATAGAGCTTTCTATTATACTAAGGCCTACAGAAGGCAGGTAAGAGGTTGCTGGGCGCAACGCATGAGGGACCAGTCGGCGGGGTTCAATCTGTGAGCATTAACTCTAGGAGTGAGCTGGATCCTAAGATTTCCCTGCATTAGATGAGTTACCTGGCTTGAGTTCAATTTCCTAGGCAATAGGGAGCAGGATGAAGGTACGCTCTGCCTTCGAAAGCGAGAAGACGAAAACCATTGAAGCCAACGATAAGGATTTTCTCCCATATTGGGTTAGGTGGTGAAGCTACCACAGCGAAAGGACAGGGATTACGTTTCCCAGCAGCGGTGGACCGTAAGCATTTTTCTCCATCTTCTGTTATTTAGTTGGATCTCATAATCTCTGTCCCCAGGTACAAACTGTGGTGACATCTTGATTTTTGGAGAAGACTAGGTAATAGCGAGAATGGTTTTTTCGGAGTTTTCTACTTCATGACTGCCACGTCACGGAATTTGCTAAGTCAACTCACTCATACGTCTACGTCACGACTAAGATTGATGGTTTGATTTTAGTATTAAACAGTGATATGTTAAAATTTATTTGATTTTTTTAAAATCATTAATCAGTGTAGTCTTTTTGATTTGATCAATTGAATTAGAAACTAAATGAGTTAGACCTAGATATTGAATAAGATGATAAAGATGGAAGAGAAATATGATGATGAGCTAACTGAAAAGAGTAGCTAGTAGATAAATGTCGATAATGATGAACTGTTGCACTTACATTACAATTTGTATCCTTATCAGTAGCATTCTCTTTATAACCATCAAAGGGACAACGGAGAAGAAATTTGAGAAGTCTTTTTACTGCTACAACGACATTGTTAGAATTTAAAGGACATTAAAAACAAATATCCAGTAACTCTAACTCTCATTAGATTTAAAACAAAAAAGATCAATAGCAAAATAGATAATTATTTTTTAGCATAATTTTTTAATCAGGTTTGAAAACATCTATTATTAGAATGGTACTATTCTTAACAGCTCTAAAAATTTTAAGCTCGTAAGAACAGGAATTTATTAAATACCAAGAAACAACATCTTTTGAAGAGAATAATAACAATAAGACACTGTAGAGATTCCTCTAAGTTTCTATAGAGATTTAGAATAATTGGACACAGCTTGAAAATAAGTTTAATAAAATCTTACTAAATAATAATTTATAAGAATGATAATCAGATATAGTGAATAAAGACAATCATAGTTGCAGTCAAGAGTAAGATAGTAAAGAGAAAGAAACTGATTGTTAATGTTAAACATTGCAGGTATGATGTCGTGAGGGTATTGGCTAGAATTGACTATAAATAAATTTAGATTTTTAGATTTGTATATTGATTTATTGGATGGATTGAAATTAGATCTAAGAATCTATGTTTTACTAAATTTTATCGATACATTAAAAACCTCATCACAATTGAAGTAGAAACGTTCATTTTCATGTTTATAATTTCAATTAAAATGATTGATTTTAGATTATTATGTATTTCTAAATTAACTTAGGCATTATAGAAAGTAGTGTTATAATTGTCTGTATTTTTACATTAATTAAGAATTTAAAAATATAATTAACAAGTTCAAAGATTTAATTGAGAATATTCTTGAATAAGTGTATTAATTCCAGAAGCATTTTTCATAAATATACAGTTACTTATTTGATAATTTAGAGAATTGGTTGTACTTTGAAATTCTTGGATCCAATATTATGATTGGTGACAAATACAAACAAAAATATTGTTCTTTTAAGTGATTTATAAGTGCCAATTTTATAAAGAAAAAAGTTAGGATAACTTGAATATTTGTGAAAAAGATGTTGAATAAGCTGCCATCTTAGACTATGACGTATTTTGGAGTAACACCATAATACCTCCATTTAATATCCAAAAATTTAAACTATTTATCAGAGATTAAACCATATATTTAGAATGTATGTTTTAGCAAGAAAAATCACTTAGCCAAACACCTCAACATAATGCACAGGCAATTTGACAAAGAGTTTGATATTTTCCTTCAAATTTGGATGCCTCTCGGTGAAATGAATGATTTTATATTAAAATAAAAGTTGTCAAGAGAAAAATCTTAAAAATGTGTTCAATATATAGCTCACGGCATCACTCTTATTTAATAATAGACTTCATTCATATTTTGCATTTAAAGGATGGTCTCATAAGATTAGCAACAGATGCATGCTACACAGTGAATAATATCAATATTTTAAATGAGATATGCAAAGATATTTAATAGTAAAAATGTCTTTGTTATAATATTTTAAATAATGAAGTATCTCATACAGCAAAAGGGTTTAAAAGCAAGAAATGACTAGTTAAATGATATTATTATAGTTAAGAATAAGATAGCAGAATGCCCAGCTCTGTATCACAATTACAAAACTAGTTAGCCAGATAATATAAATAACATTGTGCATTAAAATATAAATTAAAATAAACTGAAGAATCTTGAAAATTATGATATAATGCATATTTATCTCAATGTCTAAGAGATAATTGATAGGTAATAAATATAAAATTGATTGAAAGTCCCTCAATTATTATTTGCTATTAGTAGCAGTAGTACTATATAAATGGAATCAAAGAAAAAACAAATAAAAAAGAATAAAACGCATGGGTCTGATATAATCCAAAAAGAAAAGCCTATTCCGGAGAAAGAAGGAAAAGTTATAGTTAGAAATCTACACTTTGATTTGAAGGATTTTAATTTAAAGATTGAATTCTAAAAGTATGACATTATTGTTGCAGTGAATGTACAACTCAAGAAAGAAATTAATCCCAATCTTTGATTTTGATTCATTGAATTCAGTTTAAATCGTGGATTTTGATAGATTGAATTCAATTTTAAAAGAGGAGGCTCAAATAGTTATCGATGGCATGAATGGATAGAAATACAAGGTAGGAGTAATTGCATTGGAGTATTCTACTCCAAACAGAAAGTAAGAGAGCAAAATAACAGGAATCGTTCAAAACCCCAAAATGACTAGATAAGATATAGTACAGCTATTAATCTTAAGACAGAGATGAAAAGAAAAATCCCATGCAAATAGCAAGTCAAGTTAATAAAAATCTAAAAATATATTTAGGGAGAAAAGAGAAGAAGGAGCTTGAAAGAGTCTTAAAAACAGAAATATACAACAGGAGTATGACAACACACTTTTCCTTAGAAACTTAAGTTATGATACGTTAATACGAAACTTCTGTTAGCTCTAGTATGTGGTGCTCTGTAAAGTTTAGGAGCTCAAATTAAATAATAACAATTGAAGCAGCCAGTGGCAAACACTTAAAGTTACTGGGTATGCCTAGTTTGGGATAAAGATTTTGCTGAATAGAAAGTCGAATTAACAAGCTCAATTGAATTAAAACTTGATAAAGAGCGTAATCAAACAGATTTAATCTTAGAAAGAAGGAAGTCAATAAAGGAATAATGAGATTTATATGAGAAAAACTGGTTATTAATGAGACAATGAGCGGAAATGAGGCTGTCGAGAAATTGTAAGAAAATTGAAAAAAAAAGGATTAAGGAATACAAGAAAAACTGAACTATTGAAAAGAAGGTCTCTTGAACGAGGACTCTTGAATATATAAACCACCAAGAGTCACTGAAAAGGACATTGAGTAATAATTGTGATTATTTTAGAAATTTTATTAAATTAATATTCTAGAATTATTCACGTTTTTTTAATTTTATTTCTTAATAAATTAATTGATCTCAAAATTTTGTTGACTTTGAGATAGAGTTCCATAAAAATAAAATCAATCACTTATTTTATCTAAAGCCCTTTATAAATGAAATGAAGATTTTAAATATGGAAATCTTAATAATTATTATAAATAGTGTATTAAGAACATTTAATATAATGTATTCATTTTAGTATAAATGTTAAAGATGATGTGATTTGAATGACTGACTTATTATCATGTTTATTTTAATAGTTGTTTTTTATAATTTTTAAATATTTAAATATTTAAAAAATTCTTTTAATTTATACGGGGCTTTAGATAAAATAATTGATTTATTTATTCTTTGGTATTCTTTCTGAAAATCAACAAAATTTTGAGATCAAGGGATTTATTGAGAATAAAAATTAGCGTGAATAATTCTAGATTAAATTTCAAAAATAATTAAAACCTTTTCTAAATGATTAAAGACAAAGACCGCTTAACGAAAAGGATACAGCTTTATCTGAAAACACAAACTTTTTGTGTCTAAGTTAAAGAATTGAATTTAATTATTTCCAAAAAAAGACTTTTTAATAAAGATTTGAAGGTATTTATGATGGTAGTCATCGAAGAATGGCTCAAAACAGCTGATAATAAGAAGTTGATAGAGCAAATGAAGAAGATCTTGAAGCGATATATTATTTTAAAAGATCAATAAAAGACAGACACTTCTCCTGCGATATATGTCTACTAGTCTTGGTTTTGCTCAATTTGAAGAAGATGATTTGTTATTTTCGCATTGAGATATTTGGATAACATATATTTTGCAATAACAACAAAAACTGAAATAATAGCTGATTTCAGTTTAGAATGCTAAAGGGCGTTGCATAAGATGTTATATAGGAGAAGTAGAGCATGTTTGCTTTAGATAAAAAGCGTGAAGAGAAAGCTGTTAAGAAACTGAACAATGAAGATACCTTTTTGATTCCAGCTATTAGAATTGATGAACTAGATAAGAAAACTCAACTATTTTAAATAGGAAGATGAATTAATAAAATATAAGATTTTATAGCAATCATCAACTCATCTTAAAATTAAATTAAAGTTAATATTTGAGAGGGATTAATATTTCATTTTATTTTTAGAGCTAAAATTAATTGAAATTCATTGCTAATATTATTATCGATTAATCACTTTTAAGAAATCAGAATGATTAAAATATATTAAGGTTGGAGATTGTTATAAGTTTAAAATTAATTAATTTCAATTATATAAAATAAAATATAGTATATATATTCCTTTGCTGCCAATTTATTAACCCAAAATCATTAATTTTACATAAAAAATTAAAACCACAAAAGAAAGTAGCCAGAAGGACCACCATCAATTAAATCACTGATTTGGTATAAAAGTATAAGATCATGAAATTGAGTAATAGTAGATGCAAGAAGCAAATAATAAAGAAGATAATCAATAAAATTTAAGGTAATGAGGCCACTTTCTAAGATAATAAGTCTGGTACTAAAAATAAGCTTAAATTGAAGACTATTATAGAACCACATAAAACCACTGACTGATATAAAGAAGGTCCAAGCATTGTTGTGTTAGAAAGAGGAAAAGATTCAGAATAAGGTTTATTAATTGAGAAACAATCATAAGTTCACCTACAAAAAACAGGATAATAAGATCATGAAGATGATTAAGAAAACAGAGAAGAAGAAGGAGAAAAAGCAAGCGAGACTGATTAGTTCAATGATATTCTTAATTCATATAAGAATAAAGTGCTTAAGAAGATGAAGAAGAATATGGAGGTGCGACTAAAATCCATCAAAGAGAGAGACTTTTTTAAGGTAGAAATGAGCAATTGATAAAACAATTAAGTCATTGATGTCTTGAATCACATTAATTAAATAATTTTACATATTACATCTTATTATTAAAATTTAATGCTTTGAATATTAAATATGATTATAAAAATGACAAGGTAAATTAATCTAAGACTAATATTTTAATCAAGGAAATTTAAAAATATCAGTAAAATTATTCTTTCATTATACTTGTCAATAATTCTACGATTTTGATTAAATTGTGTTACCATTTTTTAATGGAAGCTGCTATATCAGTGCAAACATTTTCGCAATTCAAGAGACACTAAATACTTCTGATTCTTAATAAAATTATAAGAAAGCTCTCCATGTCAAATATTAATATCGGCCCTTTCACTCTGAAGACTTAGAAGAAGGGTTAATTGACTTATTTTTAGATAAAAAACTAATCAAGCAATAGATTTTGGGGTTAAAACAGGAGTTTATGATCTAGCTGCGTGAAGATTACAATTTAAAATAACTTCATTGACCACTCAATAAATCAATATTTTAACGAGAACTTCACCAAAATCTTATGAGCTGTAAGATTTAAAACGACTTAAAAATCATTATCAAAGTTTATTCTTGAAAATTTCAATAGAATCTGTGGTTTGATAATAAGAAACTTGATAGCTATTTTAAAACAGTGATGAGTTAACATTTTCATTTAAAGTTAAACTTTACGACTTAAAAGGAACTAAAAGCCACTAAGGTTGAGTTTGAAAGAGTCTTAAAATCCTTTAACGCCAAAATGGCCCAGATACATGGATAGAAACGACATATTTATGAGAGAGTTATGGGCTTAAAAGTCTGCTGCAAGAAAAATAGAATGTAAAAGACTGAATAAATGTGGATAAAAGAGTTCTCAATTGTATACCATTGAAAAGTGTCGGGAAGGTATACCAAGAACTTGCAGCTTATGTTAAAAGAGCACATTCGATGGATTTGAGTAAAAATAAAAAGTGATAATATTCAGAAGAACTAAGACATAATAATGACTTTCTTTATTATAGAGAAACTACTACATTGAAGAATTCAAAAGAAGTGGGAGATAATTTAATGGACTTAATATTAAACTATATAATAGAGCATGAATTCTAAAAAAATAAAAAATAATTGGGAAAAAAGTCAAGTTTATTAAGGATAAAACTGCTGAATTTAAGAAGTATAATTAGAATAGATAGCAATGTTGGGCGTAACAGAAGGATAGTTGATTAAAAGGCTCTAAATAGTAGAACTTGAATAATACGCAAGATGTACAACAAATATTTTTATAATTATAGAATTTATATTTTTCATAAAAAATTCCAGAAAGAGATAATCAAGTTCACTTAATAAGCAAAAGTTTATGACGAGATAATCTAGACATACGATGAAGTTATTTGTGAAAAATCTACTAAATGGTCACTGGCTGAATTTAAACAATAAGTAAATGATAGCTATACTAAATAAAAAAATCAATAGAATTAAAATAGAAACTCCAGGAGGTAAAGAAGAAAGTTATAGAAATCTATAAAAATACCAAAGATCAACTCGAACCCCTTAATAATGCTTTTGGCTATATAATTGTAAATGCTGTTAAGAAGATATAGAAAAATTGATAATAGAGAGTGATTAATCATATGTTTGAGGAATATCAATTCTTAATTCAAAGTAAATTCAAGCAATGATCATTAATACAAAAAAATTCATTTCTAAGGAGAGTTATAATCTCTTTTTATTAATTAAAAAAACTAATGCTTATTAATCAGACTTCGTAGCTTTCTAAGATTTAAAATATAATAAGCAAGAAGAGGTACAAGATATTACAAAGTCTCTCTTAATTCTCTATAAGTAACAAAATTGATTCTCGTATTATTTATAGAGCACACCTGCTCTTTTTTCATGAACTGTTAAGTAACACTCATAATTAGATAAAACAAAAGATATTTCTGTTCACCAACTTAAAGTTTTAGTGAAATTGGGAATAAATATTACCTATAATTTAAAACCCCAAAACCCTTAATTAGATGTTTGAGTGATTTTATATATACGGTATTGTTGGGTTATTAATGGGGTTGGAAAAGAAAACGAAGGTTATATGTTAAAATAATATTTATTTAACGAATATTAATTGTTTTATATCAAATGAATTTTTATATGCTTGTCTTTGTTATATCTCTTAAATATTGCTCTCTATCGGCTTTAACATGTAATCAAATAATTGTCTATGATAGGCTTATGCTTTTACGATTGTATTATCTACTATCCTTTTAATTTTCTAACATAAATCTTCTTTTTTTTATACATCTCAGCATGATGATTCATGCTTGCTACTAAGTTATTATTACATACTTTCCCTACAGCATTCTAATATAACTGCAATTACCGCCCAGACATCCCGCTATACATATATAAAATCATTTGCCAACTTTTATATTTTTGGGAAATAGCCTGAGGTACCAAGTATTTGTTAAAGTAACAATATCTTGCCTTATATCCTAATTGGAATCCGATAACAACTACTTAACATGATTTTAATAATAACTTTTTTTAATTAATAATTACTATTATACTAATAACTGTATTTATTAATATGCTTATCAAATTAATGTCTTATTGTATCTTATAGTTTGTTGTTTTTTTTTCTATTTTGTTTTCCATTTTTCAAGAACTCAAATTTGGACTTATATCCGCAGAAGATTTAAGGGCTAAATTTCGCAGCAAAAAATTAATGCCCCATTCATATTTGTATGTATTCACATTTAAAAAAACATTAATATGTCAATCAGAGGAGTTTCTAGTTTCTACAATATAACAGTTCATTCTGATAAGATATAAAAAATTTTCTGCTTGAAGCCGATAACTATTCTGAATGTCAAAAATTTTTAATAAAAATTACATTGATTACTAAAGAAAATATATTCACACATACACCCACATATCTTTTCAGGACTCAAATCTTTGTGTATAAACCAAGTTCTTTAAGATCCTTGACACACTTAATAATTTCTGAGAATATATCATTAAAATCATCTGATATTTATTAAGATATAGATATTCCTTTAAAGTAATTTCAAATTTCTTGAACTTAAAACCAAAGCCAACTATTACTCAATCTAATATAATCAATATTTTGTAATATCTTTACTCTTTGTCTATGAGTATCATATATTCATTAGCAAATTCATTTTAATACTGCTCATTCTTAATGAGATAACTGAATGAAAATACTTTGAAGGCATACTCATCATCCACGATGAAATGTACTTTAGCAAGCACGTCTTTATTCAAGTAGTCGTCAATACAGATACTAAGATCAAAATAATTTAATACAGGGATATACATAGCTATCTCTTAGAAGCATACTGCAAAAGTCTTATTGCTGTTTGAAAAAATAATTTTAATCTCTTCTATTTTTTAAGCTTCTCTAAAAAAATTCTTAATATTCAATAGTATAGGTTAATCTTTTTAGCATTTACTATTTTTAATGCCTCTATATCTTGAATCAAGAACTCGTGTAAGTGGTACTTTTTCATATGCTTTCTACTTTAGCTTGGTGAGTAAAAATCTTCACACAAGTCTGTACCTAATATCCACTTTATTATGCTTGAAATATACCTTAGCCTATCTAGAGTGAATCTCTATAAGGTTCTTCTTTAAACTAGACTCAGTTAAAAAAATACCACTCCTGAAACTAAAACGTTTTTAACTTTTAAATTAATACCTATTATTTACTAAATCAAAACCTTAAATCAATATTTAACTCCTATCTCTGCTATCTTTTCTTGTTTTAAACTTCAATGAAGAAGAAACTGCTTTAAATTCTGTAGCTCTCAAATTTGCCTCTATCTCAACATATAATTTCTGTCTTTTTAGTGGATCTTAAGTAGAGTTGTGATTGTGCAAGCCAAAATGTTTAAATTTGAGTTTCTATTATGAAGTACTTAAAAATTCACTAGCTATACTTATAATAAATGAGAATTGCCACTGAAATAATAATTCTTTAATTTTAGCATTAAAAGCTGATTTTTATACTAAGTATACCTTTCTTAATTTCACCTTTAATAATTTGATTATGGTACTATTGTAGGAATACAATTGAAATTGAGAAATTATAATTAAATTAATAAATATTAAATCAAATTAGTGGCAGTTAAAGTTGACCAATTTAAACGATCTTGGGCTCATTCGATAGAGAATTCAAAATTAGCTGGACTTTACTATTGGCGGTACTATTTTATCGCATCCCTGGAGCGAGTTAACTCGACATTAATTAATCACATCTAAATTCATTAATTATACCCTCACATTAAAGTGAAGTTAACTCGCTCCAGGGATGCGATAAAATAGTACCGCCAATAACAAAGTCCAGCTAATTTTTAATTCTCTATCGAATGAGCCCAAGATCGTTTAAATTGGTCAACTTTAACTGCCACTAATTTGATTTAATAATTTCTCAATTTCAATTGTATTCCTACAATAATTCAGAAAAATTTCTGGTTGGTACTGTTTTCAATTATGTTTTAAACAAGATTTGTACTTTGAAATTAAAACCTCATAAGTTTAAAATTAGCAACTAATTAAGTTTTGGTACTTTTCGTTAAAGTAAAATTAAACGAAGTTAGTACAAGCACTAATTTAATTTAATTAAAATAGTACTAATTAAATGGAACTAAATTGATAAAAATGGAGCTCTATCTCTAATCAAAACCCCAAAACCCCTTAGTGAGGTTTATAAGTGCTTTGATTTGTAGGGTATTGTTGGGGTCTTATTGGGGTTAGTAGAGAAAATGCAGGTTTTTTGTGAATTTAATGAATATTTAATGAGTATTATTGTATTTAATTCAAACAAATTTTATCTGCTTATCTTTGTGGTACCTCTTGAATCTAGCTCTCTTGAGTGCTTCATGTATGTCTTCTAGCGATTATCTTGGATAAGCTGGAGCTCTCACGATTATCATCTCTACAAGCTTCTTAATTTCATTGCAGACATCTTCCTGTTGTATATGTTTAGAAGCCAAAATTATTGATTATTTTTCGTGCTTTGTTCCAAAGTAAGACATATTTTCCATATCGCACTCTAAGATTATGGCAGCAACTGCCCAAACATCCCATTAAACAGAGCCATTAGTCCACTTCTCCCTGATTGGAAAGTATCCTGGAGTGCCAAGCACCTTAGCCAAAGTCACAATTTCTTATCTTATAGCTCTATTGAAATCAATGACTACAATTTCTAAAGGACAGAGATTTAACATAACATTTTCAGGCTTCAAATCTCTATGTACATACCCAAGTTCATGGAGCTCTTAAACACCCTTAATCATTTCTGACAGTATCTCATTTAAATCATCTGGGTATCTATTATGATAGAGATACTCTCTTAAAGTCATTTCAAACTTTTTCAGTCTTAATGCAACAAAGCCATGCCCAAGAATAACTCCATCAAGTCTAAGTAAGTTCTTAAACTATTTTTTCTAAGCCTCCCTCAGTATTATGTATTCGTTTGCAAATTCATTTTGATACTGCTCGTTTTTAATGAGATATTTAAAAGGATATACTTTGTAAGCATACTCATCAACCACTATAAGCTTAGCCTTGTTTGGCAAGTCAAAATGCAAGTAATTTTCAATACAGCTTTCAATATCAATTGCATTCAATGCAGGTATATACATAGCTCTCTCTTAAAGACATGCTATAAGAGTACCATTTGCTGGCTGATTCATTGATTCAAAACGCTTCTGCCTCTTGAGCCTTTCCTCCTGTTCTCTTTATGACTCAAGAGAGTTATTTTTTCTTTTAGCAGGTATAAGCTTTTAAGTTTCTTTATCTTTAATTAGGAATTCACTTAAGTGGTGCTTTTGCATATGCCTCTTTACTTTGGCTGAGTGAGTATAAGACTTCATGCATGTTGTGCATTGGTACCTTCCATCCACTTTGTCATGTTTAAAATAAATCTTGGCTTTGCAAGAATGTACTTCTTTAATGTGCCTCTTCAAGCTCGATTCAGTTGAGAAGAAATTTTAGCAGTCTTCACATTAAAATGTTTTAATTTTTTCAATTGGTTGCTGTTCCTTATCTTCCTCAACCAATTCAACTTATATTTAAACTCCTATCTCTGCACTCTACTTCTTGTTTTAAACTTATATTTTAAAGACCTCAGCTTCAAACTCTAGAGCTCTTAGCTCAACCTCCTTTTCAATATAAATTACTTCTGGTTTCTTGGAGGAGCCAAAGTTGAGTAATGATTGACCTGTTCCAAGAGAAACTGCCTTACGATTTAAGTTGGACTCCATGTTTAAATTCAA
This sequence comes from Oxytricha trifallax, assembly GCA_000711775.1. Taxonomy (NCBI): domain Eukaryota; phylum Ciliophora; class Spirotrichea; order Sporadotrichida; family Oxytrichidae; genus Oxytricha; species Oxytricha trifallax. Next base: position 40,388 of record ARYC01020212.1, read on the forward strand.
ATTTAAATTTCTATTATAAAGCTCTAATAACTATTCTGGCGGGGGGGGAAGTTTCCTGCACTCGAGGAAGTTTCCTGCACGCTTTAATTTTTTTATGTTAAATTTGATAAATTTGACATAAATTAACAAAATTAATCTTTTTTTACCCATTAAATATTAAGAGCATATCGCTCATCATCGAAGTAGTTAAAGAAAATATAGTCTAACATTATAAAGGCATGGTAAGAACAAGAAAAATTCAATCAGAATTTCAATAAAAATTGGATAAAATATTTGGAATTACTATAACAGAACCTATAAATATTAGATGAAAAATGTCAGAGTTGTTGGAATCTGAAGAGAGATATTGACTTTTGATAAAAAAATTAAAGTACAATTGAATGTTGAAATTAGTCCTGAAGTTAGTTGATAGTTTTTATATTGATTAATTTAATAAAAAAAATAAAAATTTAAAAAATTTAAAAGAGTGCAGGAAACTTCCCTAAAATTTTTTTATTATCATAAACCGGTGCAGGAAACTTCCCCCCCATTCTGGCTATAGTCACTCTGTATAGGAGTTGATACGACAACAATTACGGTTGAATATAAGGTGTTAGAGATCATATTTATGCTTAGTTTATAAATATAATTTTTCTAATTTCATACTTAATAATTTCGATTTAGGTACCAACCAAGTATAAAATCGAGTTGGTACTGGTACCAATTAGGTTTTGAACCATTTTGGAACTTTTCCATTAAAACCTCATTAGTTTAAAACTTGGTACTAATTAAGTTTTGGTACTATTAAATTGGTACCAATTAAATTTAAACGAATTTAGTACCGGTACTAATTAAATTTAAACAAATTTAGTACTAATTTAATGGAACTAAATTGATAATAATGGAGCTCCATCTCTAAAGTTTGATACAGCTTCTGCCAGCTTTCTCCACGTATCCTTACCAGGTTGACCTCCTATAAGATGCCCATATTTAATACTAAGATTTTTAATAATAGGATCCAGAACTCTATATATTATAATTTGAAATTCAATAAGAAGAGAAGGAACAAGGAGGGAATCTATAAGTACTGAAATGAAGAGGGTTGAAGCTTAAGAAATGATCTCAAGATTTAGAAGCAAGGAAGATCTCTATCGATACCTCACTCAGCATGATAAACATGTGAAATATACTTAATCATATACTATAGTGGGTTTATTCCTTCCAACGATGGAAGGTACCAAAATTTCATTCTTAAAAGCTATACTCTGCGATGAGAAGAAAGCCTTTAAAAACAATGAAATAAAGTTGGTAGATATACCAAACTACCCAGAGATTTCAGTCACTAATCTCTACGAGGATGAGATGAATGATGAAGAGTTGGTTGTTTATCTTCCTACCAAGAAACAACTCTCCAACAAGCTTCCAGAAAGGAGCTTCTTCTTTGGTGTTCTTGGCACTTTAAGAGAGAGTTATCTCAGAGAGATCATAGAAGAAGCTCACAAAAAATGCTACTCTATTTCTCCTGAAGACTAAAAGAAGCAATGCATACTAATAGCGAGACCTGGCTCGCTGAGCTTAAGAAGCATCCATTCCTCTCTCGTAAGCTTTGATTCATAACTTTGTAGGGAAGCCTGGAACTGGTATATTCTTAATGAAAGAGCATGCGAAGGTTCACAGAGAGAGAAAGTCATAGACTATTTATGAAGTGAGCAAGAGACTGTATAAAGATGTTTAAAAGCCAGAAGAAATGAACATAGATGCAGGAGCTGGCACAAAGAGAAGAAATATGGGCCCAAGCAAGCCATAAGAAGAAGAGAAGAAAGAAAAGCCAAACCCCTTTATGGGTTAGTTTAATATGCGAATATATTCATCCGTTTAAATCTAAAACTTATTTATAAACATTCATTCTTCCCTCTCTAGCACAAATTGTTGTCTTATCTATGCTCACTCTCTTACAGCTGCTTTGAATTAAGTCAACTGTATCGATGGGCAAGTCATGCAAAAGATGATACAGCAGCAGCTTCTTGTAGTGAGTCTTGATTTAGCTCCAGTAGAATTTAATTCCATTAAATTATGGGCTATAAGGAACGTTGTATACAGGAGTTATGTTTAACTCTTCACAAGCTTTCTTAGACTCCTTAGTCTTATGAACTGAAAGGTTATAAAAAAACAGGATTATATCTTGGTTACTTAACTTCTCTCTGAGTTTATGTAGGAACTCTATATACTACTCTCGCTTAATAGAGCGAGGGTGAATAACATAACTCTCTAAGCCTGATCTTCACTTATACCAGCTAAAATTGCATGGGTGACTACCTTCACTTTTTAGTCATAAACTTCTATATTATCATACTTCTTATACCATGACTTATTAATAACAGTGTTGAAAGTAAACACAGCTTCATCTGCATGTATGAACATGATGTTATTATCAATAGTAGCTCTCTGCATTTAATCATATATATAGTTTAAATTATTACTATAAAATGGCACTGTAAAATCAATCACTCTCTTCACTCTGTTGACAGTCTTGAAAGTCATACCATTTCTTCTATAAATGTTGGCTATAGTCTAAGGAGAGATGCGCATATCAGGAAACTTGCGATGAGACATTACAGCTCGCTAGTCTAGAGGAAAGTGTGCCCAATACTTCAAAGTCTTCGAGTCGCAGAGGAAGTCAACATGAGCCTGAGAGAACTTTTATTTTCTTGCAGGATACGTTCAACAACCAGAATTAAAATGCTAAACAGCTAGCAAACAGTGATACCTAACAGTTGAGGCACTCTTACGTAAGAACTTTGCTATAGCTGCATAATTCAATACTGGTTTGACTTAATCTATATTAATACTCGTACCATACCTAAGCTGAAGCAGTAAATCTAAATATTTATCATCATAAATAGACCCTAAATTTCGCTGATTTCTATTTCTCATATTGCAATTTGACCTAGTTTCTCTACTACCCCAATAAGACCCCAACTATACCCTACAAATCAAAGCACTTATAAACCTCACTAAGGGGTTTTGGGGTTTTGAATGTTTATGCGGCTTCTGCAAACTTTCTCCGCTTATCTTACTGGGCTGATCTCTTTTTAGAAGCCCATATGTAATAGTAGGATTTTAAACTATAGGATCCAGAAGTTTATAAATTCTAATTTGAAAAATTTGTTAATAGGAGAAAAGAATAAAGATGGAACTAACGAGTGTTGCAATGAAATAATGATATTAAGATTCAGAAGCAAAGAAGACCTTGATCGATATCTCATTTAACATGGTAATATAAATTGATTTTAATTAACTTAAAATGTAGTTGGTTTAACTAGGTAAGATCCAAAAATATCAATTTAAAGCTATATATGTAAGGAGAAGTAAGCTTTCAAAACCTAAGAGATTATGATGATGCAAATATCAAACTATCAAGAGATTTCTGTCATTAATTTCTATGGGAATGCTTTGAAATATTAAGAGTTTTTAGATTACATCCTACCAGGAAGAAACCTATACCAAGCCTCCAGAAAGCAACTTCTTCTTTGGCATTATTGGTATTTGTTCACCCGACCCAGCCCCCCACCCCTCCCACTCCAAACCGAACCGCCACCCAAACCAAGCCCCCCCCACCTCCATATAAATAATATTTTCACTGTAATTTTTCTTACCCTGCGGGCGGCTATTACATATAATGATTTATTTTTATAAGATTCACTACATCCATCAACATTTTTGTGTACATGCTCCCATAGGAAAATATTTAAAACTCCAAACAAATGTTATTTTTAGATATAATATTAAATATTTTTAGATAAGAATTTTTTTGAAACATTCATATTATTGTACTTTTAATAAGTTAACCATAAAATTCCTTATTTAACTGGAATCTATATTTATTTTTAATTGTATGGTTAACTTATTAAAAGTACAATAATATGAATGTTAAAAAAAAAATTCTTATATAAAAATATTTAATATTATATATAAAAATAACATTTGTTTGGAGTTTTAAATATTTTCCTATGGGAGCATGTATACCAAAAAATATGACGGATGTAGTGAATCTTATAAAAATAAATCATAATATGTAATAGCCGACCGCAGGGCAAGAAAAATTACACTGAAAAAAATTATTTATATGGAGGTGGGGGGGGCTCGGGGTGAACAGGTATTATTAGGAGAAGGTTATCTTACTGAATTCATAGTAGAAGCTCAAAAAAACGATATTTCATTTCTCCAGAAGACTAAAAGAACCAAGGCATTCTAATTAGAGAGGCTAAGCTAGAGGAGCATTAGAAGCATCCTTATTTTCATTAAAATTGTAATTTATAAGTTTTTAGGAAAACCTGAAATTGATATAATTCTTATGAAAGATAATGCAAAATAATGTTCATAGAGAAACAAAGTTTAAGGCCATTCAATAATTAAACAAGAGACTTTTTAAAGAGGTTTAAATTCTTGAGAAATGAACATAAATACAGGTACTGGTTAAAACAGAAGAAATATGGGTCCTAGCAAAACACTAGAGGAATAAAAGAAAAATAATTCTAAAACATCAAAGAGTTTACTTAATATGAAAAGTTATTCATTTATTTTAGTCTAACACTTAGTTATAAACATTCATTCTTCCTTCCCTTGCTCAAGCTGTTGTTTTACTTTACTCACTCTCTTGCAGTTTCTTTGAATTAAGTTAATTATATCGATAATTAAATCAGGGTTAATTTAGTTGTAGAGCGATTGATGTGAACTCTTACAGGCAATCTGCTTATTCAAGTTCAGGATTTGCTCTCCATTTCTGACTCATCATTATTTTTAATCAAGACTGTCAAGATCTAAATAGTCTGTGAATCTGACATGTAGTTTTAATAGAGTAAGAGGCAAACTTCATCATTCTGACTCTATGCTAAAACCAGCTTATAAATCTCTTAAAGAACGATAATTCAGAAAATCCAATAAAAAAAGAAAATAAAATACTCTAGGAATCTCAAGGTTGAAGAAGAAAAAAAAATAATGAACTATCTGATAAGTAGCATTCATTAGTATCCTTTGATGATAAGTTAGTTGAAGAAACCAATGATAGAATTTACAGGTTCAAAGAGATATATTGAAAGGATAGAGATAAAAGTTTTGAAAAAATATATCATTAAAATATTTAATTGAACAAAGGAACAACTCATCTCAATGATCATTATCTACAAATAATAAAACCTATTAATTCAATACTTCTTAATTAGAAATCTGTAAGGTGGTATTATAAATTTACATATGGATAAAATTAATATTCTTTTACTTATATTTAAAATTATTAAAAAAACTAATATTTCTGTGGATTAAATGCCTGATAGCTTTGATTAAATTACAATATAAACATAATTATAAAAATTTATTATATTAATATTATTTACATCAAAAGTAAAATTAGAGATTCATTGCTTTCTAAGTATGAGTTATTAGGATTTGATATCTCGAATGACTTCAAAGTTGAGATAACTGATGATAGTTTAACTTTGGCCTGCATAAATTGGAAACTAAAATTAATATTCAATATTATTATAAATATTTAATTTACAGATTTATATTATTAAAAAAACAGGAGATTGCTACTACCACCATTGAGCAATAACTCTAGTGCAGTTAAAAACCAAAGTAATAAGCTATAGATATAAACTGTTAATAATTTAAATATGTTTATATGAAATAAATTTATTAAAGATTATTCATAGTAGTATTTTTGATTTTATATAATGAAAAATTATTATCATGGCTTATAATGAGGAAGAGCGATGTTAACAAGCCCACTTTTGAGATAAAATAAATGACTGCCTAACTTCCTAAATTCAAGGAAAGTTAGAAACTTGTTGCCTCTCTTTCTGCATATACACTCACATTTATACTTATATTGTAATTTCAATTAATTTTAATCCCAATAATTTTAATCTTAATACTTTTAAATCATTGCAAAATATGAATAATTTAATAATGAGTTATAATTAAAATGTATAGAGCCATTTGAACTCAGCAATAATTTTAATAAAATATGAGATCATGTATTTTTTAAATCAAATCTCCTCTTTATAAATTCAATTTTCTCTATTTTTAAGAAAGATTACTAATTGTAAATTATAACTATTGTAGGAATACATTCGATTTGGGAAAATGAATTAAATTTAAAATTAATTAATTATTAATTACCTTCAGTTATGTTTTTGGAAAATGTCTCCAAACCCTAACAATATTATACTATCTGGATAGCGCAGTAAAATTAAAACGGTGGTTGTTATTGCTATAATGATTTTTTCTCATCAACCAAGCGAGAAAAACCCTTTTTACTTTTTTTTGGGAGTTAGCTCAAAATCAAAATATCTCGCTTCCTGGGATGATTCAGGAATATTGCCAATAGTAAAGTCCAGCTAAAATTGCGGGATCTACCGTAGAATCCATTTGAATTTTGAGTCACTTTGGAAATCATAACTGCCATGATTTTAATATTTAATTAATTTAATTTTAATTCATTTTCCCAAATCGAATGTATTCCTGCAATAATATGTGACTTTTCTTGATTTATTAAATAGTTTATAAAAATTATATATTTTATCAATGGAAATATTAATACTTGAAAATCGTAGTGGCTGTATGCTGTTTGTCCACACCTGGTATGTTCTATTACTCAGCGTTCCAATGATGATTATCAACATGAATTCATATAAAAATAATATATAAATCTCAATAGAAACGTTCTGGAGGGGAATAGATTATATTATATTGCGAATAGATAGTACTAAAGTTATAATTTAAATATAAAATTAACTCTTTTTAATGGAGTAAACTCATTACTATATAAAAGATGTTTAAATAAAGTGAAATGAAATTTGAAATACTTACTTTATTATTTTAAAATTAGACAAACTTAAATTACAGCTCATAAATTCTTAATAATCTTTTCAATAGCAAGGTATGCTTCCATCGAATCATCAGGCATCTTCCTGGGGTCATTGTCCTTAATCATGTTAGCCTTCTGCTGCTTAATCTCACTATCGTACCGCCATTAGAGACCAGTAGCCTTAGTTTTTGAAAGAATGCGTTTGACGCGTGTGACAAAGGAGAGGGGTATTGTCGGGTTGTCCTGAAGCATTTTATATACGAAGCAATAGAGATTTTCTTCTATCTAGAGCAGAACTTTCTCAAATTTCTATTCCACCCAGTTCTATCCAACTACTTCGCTCTCTTCTGATTCAACTTATATTTAGAGAGCGCCACCGTCACTTATCATTTACTGCTTGAAGTGATCCAGCCTCGACCTTGGACCGCGGAGGGCCACCCAGGAATAAGCAGCACTAATGATTTCTCTATCCTTCTCCGGAGCAAGTACCTGCTTCTATAATTAATCTGGGAATGGCAGCACCATCATTTTTTTGATGGTCTCTATGTACTTTTACAACTTCCCGAAAGTGATCTCCGTCTCAATCATGATTTATGCCTAACATTTTTGAAGGGTCTCGAGTCTGGCCCTCTCACGCTCTGAGTTAATTAATTTCCTCTTCAGTCTCCCATTCAAAGTGCTGTCAAACAATGCTGTCTTTGCATCCATATCTCTCCCTCTATCTGCTCTCTTGCCAATAAGTTGTTCGCTTCTAGATTTCCTTGGAATGCTCTATGGTATTGCTTGCTTGTTGGATTTATTTTATCTATTGCCTTTATTGTGTGGATTGGTTCTACGATCTTTTCGTGAGCTCTTCCTGCTGCTTTTAATTTTCATCCTGTTACCACCTTGCTTTATCACTTTTTCCCCATTCAAGAAACGGTACCATTCTCGTTTAAAGCCTCTCTCTTGCTAGGAGGTGGATTATCTGGACAGATTGCAAGCATTCCAATACTATATACTCATTCGTACCATTCTTTGAGTTATCCCCCATCAGGCGTAATCTCTAAAGGGCCTTCCTCAGCTGAGTCTAGTAACAGCCATTTGTCATTATCTTTTACTACTGCTGCTGCATGACACTGCTACTATTTTTTAACTACGCCATTTTCAAGGGTGGAAGTTATCACTAGAACTTGAATTATGAACTTGCTATACGGGTTGTTGGTTTACAAGAGACCCCACCATCCTTAGTGTTTATTTTCTTTCATATTACGAAGGATAACACCTGATATTTATTCAGTGAAAACTGGGCTGTACCATTGATCATCATTTGGGTCAAATAATAAAAATGGGAGATTCTTGTAGCAATATCCTTCCTCCCAAGGCATCTCCAACTTTCTTTTATTTGACATGTGAGTCCTTGACTCGTACAGGGCATGAAATTCTAAGGAGAATCGAATATTGGCCTCCGGCCACCATGTTACTTGCTGTTATAAAACACGTGAGGGTAGATTGATCTTGTTTTCCTGGATGCCAATATGGCTTCTTAAATATATCCTGGGGCGGTAGTTATTGAACTTCCACTAAGTAAAGTTGAGTAGTCCTAAACTATTATAGAATCTGCTTGTAAGCCCCTTATAGGAACTATTCCCTCGTCTACTAAATCATCGACCCATAATTGATGTCTAGAAAACTGTCATACTTGTCGGTCAATTTCTTTTCTAATTCATTAGAGTAGTTTATGAATGGACATTCGAAGTCTCTCAGTTCTTCACTTATATGCAAAGACTTGCTAATATTGTGATCCTCATTGTCCTCTGCAATAATTGTTTTTGGCTTGTTTTCATTCTTCCTCTCCTCTAGACCTTAGTTTTTCTGCTTCGTAGTTCGCTTAATAGCTGGAGGGAAAGTACTTGTGTAGGCATCTTCGGAGTTCACAACTTTCATACATTTGCCAGTTCTTGTTTCACCATTTGCGATAATTATACCATTCCTCAGTGATTTATGGCGAGCGGTGCATTTTTGCTAATATACTTTCACATCCAACAACTCAGACTTCTTGTCAATTATAAACTTCTCAGCTTCATCTTTTGCCCATTCTCCGTCTAAGTTTTATTCTGGTATCCAACTATCGTACTTATGACCATATCCTTCCCATCTAACGAAATACTCAAAGCCAATATCAGTCTTGCGTGCATCCAATATCTCGCTAATGTCAAACTGTTTCTCTTCCTGTTTCGACAGTCTTTTAATCTAGCCCTTGGAAGCTTAATCATTTTCATCCTTTAATCTGTCATTTAAGCTCTAATAAAATAATTAGAAAAAAATCAAAAAGTGTATAACTGAAAATATAATAGCCATTACTTTCATGAATGTTTAAACTACTTTTTATTGGTTGATTTGAATATTTAGATCTGATACATATCAATGTAAACTTACCAAAATGATTAATACCAACCTAACTTTGCCTCAACTTATCGAAATTCACCAATCTTACCACCATTCGATAGAGCAACATGAACTGCAGTGACTCCTCATTTCCTGGACAGTCAAGTAGACTTAACAAAGAAATTTTGACGATTTGAGTTTATGAAATTTTAAACCAATTAATAAAGTTGCTGATAGTTTGCCAACGAGTTGAGACTGCATCATACGTCTTGCAGACTAAAGTGTTTTAAAGCAGTTACTAGCGCTCTTTGAAATGCTGCTTCAAGCCAAGTCATGTCGATATTTGATATCTAAAATGCAAGTAGCTGGATGTATCTTGATAACTGCCTCCTAATAGTAAATTAATACCTTAATGAAAATTACTTTGTTGAGACTGGGCATCTTGTTCGTTGAGATCTCGCTGCTTGATGCATCGAAAGACCTGTTAGACTGGGGCGAGATCAAACTAGTAAGGCCCCAGAAAGAGAAGAGGCAAATCCATCTTCTTTACTGCCTCTAATGCTGCGAAACTTTTGTGGTAAGGCGCATTATCCACAATAATCAGGTAATTAGTTTACCACCAGGGGTCGAGCCTGCTCAGGTGCTTCACCAATAAAATCAAGAAATTAATGAATGTCGAGCTATTAGTGGTCCCATTATTCACAGTAAACAGCAATTCTCCATTTACTGCATGCTGCAGCTGTAATAGATACTTTACTCATTCTCCTGGAAGGAGTTGAGAGGGTGGTAGTTCCCGGCGGGGCCCAAGAATAATTTCGATTGTCGGTGCTTTGTACTATAGTCTCGTCCACATTGATTAGAATTTTGCCCCTACATAGTGCGCGGATGTACTCAGCCGCGGCTAGTTGTCTAGCAAGTTTCGAAATTGATGTATTGTGATTTGGCGTTATCTAATACATCTTATGATAAGTGAGCCACAAGTCGCACTAAGTATTTTATGATATGATACTTCGAAACTTTTAAGCCAAGCTAACGCTTGAGCTCTTCCTAAATATATTTTGATGTGATTATAGATCCTGATCCTCTCAAAATTTCTGCCATTTTTTATTTTGTTGTATCAGATAGTTGGTTTAATTTGGTTGCATTCTATTATAAGTAGTTCGCTCGGAGTGTTACGATTTTTTCCTCAAAGTTTTTTTCACTAATTTCTCTTTGATGCCCAAGATGTGAGCAATACATTTGGCTTAGTACCCTTGCATGTAAAGGTTCATTATCTTTGTGGTTAAGCTCTCGTTCAATAACTTCAGATAGTCTGGTGCTCTGCGCTTTAACTCAAGCATCTAAGTTGTATTTATTTTGCTCTTCATGTAGTCCTCTATCCCGTTTCTCAGATTATTTTGATCGAGAGGTTATTAGGATATTATATCAACTCCAAAAGATAATGGCGAACCTCCTTAAGTTGCTAATTCTCCATACTGTAGTCTTTTAGTACTTGCACTATCAAGATAATCAAGAGACATTATGGTAAGCTCTCTGATGGCTGATAACCCTATCATAGTATCGAGACCTGCTTATTGCTTAATCGAGCGTACCACCATTGTTTTAGAATCGATAAACCTGAAACTAACTGGGTTATTAGATTGATGGTGGTATTAGAAAAAATGTTGTTTAGTCATACAAAGGGAGTTAGCGGAATGGGAGCTAAGCACCACTTAGTCAGGGTCACTCAGGCGCCAGCTTACTAACTGAGTAATGTTTAAAGTTGCCTCATCATCGAGGATTTAGCGATGTGACTAATTATGCACGGTCCTTGGATCTTACAGCGCCGACTCCGATTCTGGTCTAAAATCCGTTTAGTAGAACTGCTATTATCGATTAGTTCGCCAGTTTTCTTAGTATTCCTGAGCCGATTCTGGACAGGAGTTAAAGCTTTTCATTATAGTTCTTAAGGTTTCCCTCTTCGTGCTACCGGAATTCTCTATAGGGAATCCCATTTGGGATAGAAAAAGCTTCTCACTGGCACCAAATATACGAATCTTGGCACCCCTCCACAAAACCCCAAGAATCCTGAACCATTTTGAATTAATCTTTGTAGACTATAAATTTGAAAATCATTAATTTGATTAAATGAACTAGTAGCCAATTAATTTACTATACTTACAGACTAAATTGCAAAGTAAAAAGGAGATGTATATCTTCCTGTCCCAAGACTGCAAAGCTCACTTGCCCAGTCTGTAGTCAACCAATTCCTATTTCTTGAGTGAGATTCTTAAGGGCGATAAAAATGTAAGTTCTCTTTACTTCGTCGCTATCTTGATTCATACAGTTCATCTCAAGGGATTCGGTAAGAGTTTCAGCGATCCCTTAGCTCGAAGGTCTTACGGTTATGGACCTTCTTAGTCTTGCCCAATAGCACGAACAAGTGATGAGCCACCTACCCTCTCCCTGCGACTGGAAGAATATTGATAAAAAATGGATGGGAGACATCCTATATACAATCATCCCTGACTAGTTGCAAGAACTGATTGACTAGGCTAGGCAAAAGCAGTTCTAAAGAAAGGTGGAAAAGCGGTCTTTAGATGTCTAGCTACGGCCAGAGTTTGCGGAAGCCTTTAACAGGTGTATGCTAGTTTCCTGTAAGTTTATTAGATAGTTGAATGAACAATTTTAGCTGGAAATGGCAGGCTGGCACTTTACTGAAGACCAATACGAAGCGCCGTCGAACCAGATAAGAGTGTGAAGAGACTAAAGAAGAAGAAGAGCATTTAAGAGCTGATAGGAAAGGACTTCTTTCTGCAAGTAAAGCGCTTGAAAACCGAATCTCAGCAAATACAGCCTCAAAGAGCTTAGATGCGCAGTTTGACAGTTATGAGCGACAACTTTGGGCAAAGACACAATCAAGAGAACCATCCACTATAGAGTTAGAGTTTGAATAAGCAGCAGTTTATTATATGAAAACGATAATTTTTAAATAACCCAAAGTCACTTACTCTCAATTAATTCTTTTGCTTGAACATAAATCAAATAGTCCATTTTGATTTATTCTCATTACTTTGATTCAAATGCATTTATTAAAGGATTGATTGCCATTTACGAAAGAGTTGCTAGAACTTCGAGTCAGAGTTTATTTAGTCTTCCTTCTCCCTCAACTTTTGTATGCCATCCGAATAATCAATCTGCATGTCCTTTCTCTATCAGTCTCAAAGAGGACCCACAATCTAATAGGATAAACGAAGTACGAGGAACAGTGTAATTATAGAAGCCAGTAGGGAGGATATAGTGAGTATAAAAAGTTATTTGTAATTAAAAGCTTAGGTTTGAGGATGTTCTAAGAGGATTTAATAAAGTGAGCGAAGTGCATGTCTTATTAATTAGAAGTCATTTAAACAGTTGCGCAATAGGTATATTTAATCAGTGCTAGTTCATGAAAATCTCACCTCGTTGAGTTCGCATTTGACCTGAATATGGCCAGAAAATCATCTTTGTTTGTTATCTCATTTAATATAATCAATCTGAGTAATCTTCAAAATAAGTAGGCCACAGATAGGCTAGCGAGACCTCATTTGATCATTCCATTTATATGATTTGGTTTTCAGCAGCAGCTTCCTCGTTATCCGATAATAATCTTTTGTGAGCAGGTGAGGAATTTATCTCCGTATTTTCAGTAATCATTCGCTGCTTACCTGGTTTGAATGAGGTGTACTAAATTTCTATACCGTAATCATACACAACATCCCTTCCTTTGTCATCTTCCAATAAGTAAGCTCTAGAATTAAGCAGCAGGCTCGCATTGCTCTTTCCCATTATCATCGTAAAGTTTGGATCCGCTTCCTTGTTCTCCCAGAGCGTGAGCTACGCTAACATAGGAGGTAAATTCTTTAACCATGTTGCCGCTTGTCTTAAAGTAGATACTTTGACTGTTGCCTTCTTAATTACATATGATAAGTGCTTTTCCATTTGTACCAAGACTA